>JAVTVY010003011.1:0-35559 GCA_036873755.1 Hanleya hanleyi | reverse complement strand
AATAATGTTTTGTGACGTCCATTAAAATCGTCGCATTCCACACGGGATCAAGCAAGTGCTACTAGGCGTTCAATATGGTTCCGCTGGAATATTACTGTGCAGAAAGAGACAGTTTACGACGTCGAAATTGTAATCATCTCTCTTGTCGAAAGGTCGACGAAAGAGAAGGTCCGCTTCATTTTATAGAGATATAGATCTAAATATGATGCACCCTTCGGGTTATATGTAGTTTCCTCGAAATCCAGAGTAGGTGGATATAAATCCTTCAAGATCGTCTATATAGCGTTTGGTGAATAAGAAGGAACGGGCTTAAAATTGATCGTTTTTTAAAAGCGTCTGCCTTTAGTCGTATTTATAAGAGAACAGATAAAGGCCAGTAAAAAGAGTGCACAATTAGTATCCATTGGTATACCTTAATCTTATTGATATATTGTGTTACCCAATTTCACACAGATATTATTAATGAGAAATTAAGCAACTCTATAAAATAAACATTCCATGAATGATATCCCTTGTATGTAGTAGAGCTAAAAATGCTTTACTGCTTCCGACATTAATATATCGGCGATCAGTTTTCTTGAACACCGATACTATTCATGTCCTGATGAGGGATTGTAGTACAGTGAGTCGAGAAATCTGATGTGTTTACACGTTTCTATGTGTCCTTTCGCATAAGTTCTTCCGTAAAATATTTAAAAAAAATTAATATCCGCATACATTCAACGCCACAGTTTTTGGAAATACTTTTCCCAAATACCCTTCCCAAAATGTTTTTACCTTCTTTGGGGTGTATTTTTGATAAATCTCGGACGAGGCCGTGACCGCGAGGGAAATTTACCGTGGTTGAGACAGGATTATGGCAAACACACGCCGAATAATGTATCTATCTAATTACACCGCATATACCTGATGGATAAGAACCATTATCAGAACCTATTCTCGTGAGACCAATCAGATGATTTGATACGGATTTTTGATTTAAACAAGGGGTGTTTTCATTTTGCATATACTTCCCTATTCCCGGGTGAAGCTGAATTAAGGTTCATACTGTATGTAAGTATCACGAGACAATGCATACAATAGCATAATCTAGGGACAACAATGTGTCTAGACTTGAGCCTTTTCAACTCCACAAAAACTCACACAATAGCTTCCTACATGACTTATCTACCAGAATTAGACACGAGCTACGAAAACTTTTTGTCAGAGATTCAGCACGCTGCCGTCGTACGCTCCCATCGGCGTCCATGCAGTTTTTCTGATATATAAGAAACCCAGAATGGAACAGCTCGATAGCATAAACCCGTGGAATCAATTTCTGCTATCATGGCCTGTGGCGTTAATTTATATTGTTTGATATATACAGGATCTGGCAAATGCATCAATCTTGTTTTATAAAGTGTAAAGTGAAAGTAAGACCCATTCATTATATTGAAGTATCGGTCCAAATAGGATGATGAATCCGGACTATCATTCGTAGTCCGGTAAAGGTGGATATATATACTTCACGGATATACTGAATGATCAGCGGGAAGGAAGTATATGAATTGTTGACTTGATTAAAAAGGACAACGCTGCTGATAAGCTCTGGCAATGTTTGGGGATGGTAACCAAACTCAGACCAGAAATTCACTTGCGCCGCTTTAAGATTACGAGAGCTCATTCACCCCCATGGCTCATTCACCCCCATGGGTTCGTTTATAGGGATAGGGAGATCGCTTGCCCTTTCTATACTACTCATCGCGCACTACTCATCACGCATGCGCAGTCGACCCATTCTACTGTAGGGTGCAAGCCTGACCCATGGAATCTCAGGTAGCGAAAACCCCAGGTCTCTCACCCCACCCTATCCCGCACCACACCTATAGGGATAGGGATATCGCGTGCCCTTTCTATACCACTACTCATCGCGCATGCGCAGTTGACCCATTCTACTGTAGGGTGCAAGCCTGGCCCATGGAATCTCCGGTAGCGAAAACCCCAGGTCTCTCGCCCCACCCTATCCCGAGCCACACCTATGCGACCCGCTGTGCAGTGAGTAAAGCGGAGGAGGAGGAGGAGGAGTATATGACACGCCACGGATTATACTAGGGAGATATATACAGGTGGGTTTTTAAGCGGAATTAGACATCAGGAACAACATCAGGAATGTTGAGGCGTGTACTCCATCAGATGTCCACGGTGCTCATCCGTTAACATCAGATGAGTTATTTCTTTGAGCTGATCTGCCATCACAGTTCCCGAGCTAGCGTATCTGATTCCGCATAAGCCGGTACTAGGGGTTGTGTGGATACGTCATAGTGTCCACATGAACATCTGCAATAAAAGCGCGGCTGAGATACTAAGGCTACGTCTGAGAATCCACCGTATTCTCGGGTCTGAATGGGAGGTGCAGAGGGACAATTTCCTGTAGAGTCATATGGTTGCTTTTTAGTCGCCAGACGTTGTCAAATTTTCCCACCTCTTGCATATCGCTCCAATTTGTGAAAGTATATATGTTGAAGTATTTATCATAATACTGCTAGAGCTTAATTAATCAAGGCAGCAAGACATAAGCATTCTTCTCACTGACCAAAGGGTATATAGAGGCGATCCTCCGTGAAGGATACATATCCACCTTTCCCGGACTTGTAGGTAAGTAATGAAAGTCCGGATCCATCATCCTATTTGGACCAATAACTGCAATAAAATGACATGCGCTTGCTTTCACTCTATCAGATAAGATTTATGTCTCACCTAGTAGTCAGCATTTGTAAGATCCTATAAAACTACACTTTGATATATGTCGTCAAATTCCAGAAACTCAGAATGGTGAAGGTCGATAGCATAGCCCCGACGTGGAACCAATTTCTGCTATAATACTCTGTGACGTAAATTTATATTGTTTCATAGGATCTGGCATACGCTCATACTATTCAGCTTGTATCACTGACGTCCCTACTCTCCTTGTTCCCAAGTTCCCAAGGAGAGTAGGGACGTCAGTGATACAAGCTGTTTATCAGCGTAGATCTGGCAGTGTACATTTTGTAATATTTAAGAAGCATGCTATCATGCGCGCGACATGTTGGCGAGCTCTCAGCCAGACGACGACAGGCCAGGTTGACAAGATCATTTTCTAAGATCCAGATATATATTTCAAGGAATAAGCAAACCTGAGGAAGATCCAATGCAGATATTGCAAAAAGAATGAGCAAACGTTTAATTTTGAGATCTGATGGGATAGTACGGCACCCAAAATGATGGGCTGACTCGATTCGTCAAACAACAATTACGAACTACAGACTACATGTACTATACAAAATATGAAATTCAAAATTGTCTGTCGAAATAATATATTGTCGATCATTGCTGCTTGTATGGCTATTGACAATAATAGTTTGCAGGTCGATGCATGTATGTGGACAAAATGATCGCACTTGTGAACATTGTATTTCTTAGTAAAACTTTATCAATGGAAAAAATAGTTCAATGACGTCATGACCAAGCGTTGTAATTTATTTTCTCACGTTACATGTATTATCCAATCAGAGGGTTTGAAAGTGTTGTGTCACTAGTTACATACGATATTTACGTCATGGTTTTATGATGGAATGACAACACAGTTATATGATAAATAGTGATACTCATCTCTGACAGAAATATTACATTGTGCGCATATTCTTTCTTCAATCGACGTTTTGTTTCATCTACCCTTTTCTATGGGAAGGGAGTGGTTTGATGTCCTAAAACGTAAAAGGAGAATGAAGGCTTATGTCTTCTGTTTGCCAATGCCGGTTCAATTTCGAGACAATAACATTTTCAAAGCTGTATGGATTTCATTATTTATTATATATATTTTCCGATTTTCACGGTGTTGCTATTGTTTAAGCATTACCCAGTACCTAACCTTGGCCCGACGTCACCTGAGCAATGGCGCCGTTTGGCGCCTTTCTTTGCTAGAGAGTTTGATCTCTGGACATCCGTATTCTACCTGTGATAGCCAAATCCACACAGCCAAACCTATTGAGAGATAACATATATGTGACCGTCGTCTGTATAAGTCTTCCCACAGGCACACAAAACAAGAGTTTTGGGGTGTGTGGGCGGTGGTATTAGGGTGAAGTGTCGAAATATGGGGTCTCTATATATAGCCCCATGCTTTATATAAATCCACATCAAGGTGTCAAACGGACTTTGGGTGAATCGAGAAAGAAACGGTTTACCGCCAAACAAAATACATCAGCTTATTCTACAAGTATCACTTTATGTATTCCCGTCGTCAAATTAGTAAATTTGTGCAAGTTTTCACCTTTGCCGGGCGATTCAAATCCAACGTAAATGTCCATCCATCTAGGAACAGTTAGATTATGGCGGGCTTCGTTCTCAATTCTGATTGGTCAGTCGCGACACGCCTCCGGCAAGAGAGGTCACCACGCACTGATCAGCTGTCGCGACTTACCAATCAGAATTGAGAACGAAACCCGCCATAATCTAACTGTTCCTAAATGGATGGACAGTTACGTTGGATTTTGAATCGCCCGGCAAAGGTGAAAAATTGCACAAATTTACTAATTTGACGACGGGAATATATAAAATGATACTTGTAGAATATGCTGATGTATTTTGTTTGGCGGTAAACCGTTTATTTCTCGATTCACCCAAAGTCCGCTTCACACCTTGATGTGGATTTATATAAAGCATGGGGTTATATATAGAGGCCCCATATTTCGACACTTCACCCTAATACCACCGCCCACACCCCCCAAAACTCTTGTTTTGCGGGCCTGTGGTCTTCCATATATCAATGATGGAAAGTGTTCATAGCTACATCCATAACATATAGTTTCTCGTACACACATGTTCAAAAGAACGTCACCGCATGGTTTTGAGTTCTCTATGGAGGTGAAATGCCGTTGCTACTTGTTACTTGTTCCCTGGAATGGACCAAAGCTATTTTCGTATTTTACTGCTAGGCCAATGGATCAACCCATGTGGTAGGTTTCAGCCCCCTAGCTCAAATTACAAGCGTCTAGTCCGTCATTCATAATCCAGCCGTCGTCCATTAGAGAATATCCGCGTCCATAATCCAAAGACCTATTCCATTTTCCACATAACAGTATTAGCACCAAATTCAAAAGACAATCATAGTATACATAAACATAGGCTTGTTTCCTGCAAGAGAGAAGCGGTCAACAGTTTTCAATGATGCCGGCAAGACATCATGATGTTCCAGAAATATCAAATCCGTATCGCTGATCAGTATTCTTAATCCATAATATTCGTTAAAGATCCAGGCCTGGACGGGTTCTAAATCACCCAGGCCAGATAGGGTTAAGAAATAAGTATTTCGATTATTAGACGCGACACTTCTTCATGGACGACGGCTGGCTACTGACTGTATGTTCTGATTCCAATATTTCCGTCCCAAAATGAATGAACTGGACATTCGAGTTATAATGAAGACCAGCTCGCTTCTGGCTACTTTTGATCTATTGCGACAAGTAGAGAACAGATTTTAATGAGCTTAGGCTGATCTCTGCTCTCAATTAACTGAGTAACGTTACCTGGGACCCTGACATAACGCTTTAAATTCTCATCAGGGATGAAGGACAATGAGTTCCAAGCCTGTGTAGAAGAGCACGACGTGTGCCGATATCACCTCCAGGTTATGGAAACGATAATCAGTTCCAGTTTTTCCGTATAGTTAAACAGAACAAAGGAGATTGGCAATGCTGAGGCACTGGCTGTCCTTTTATGACTTTGTTGTCTATTCTCAGTGGCTGCCTTTTGTGTTATTCTGCCTTTTATATTGAAGACGGAAAGTCTTAATATGGGCCAATAAAGCACGAAGACTCAACACGATACCGGCTTAATGCTTCCTTCCAAAGTTGGGGTTCAAAGGAGACCAGAAAGACACAGTGCTGATGAAGGATCACGAGGCGCGTGTAACTATCGGCAACCATGTTAATTTCCTGGACGTATAAAGGTATTCTGTGTCTGATAATCGGCGTGGGCAAAACTGACAGCTGACTGAGATCCTAGTGTTTAAATGACGAGATACTAATGATGTTGTAATTGGCTGGGATGAATCTTTGTTTGAAGACAACATAATGTGTTGTTAACGATCTTCATCCAAGTTCAATATTTGAACTCGTCATATTTTTATTTGGATTTCACCGTTTTAACAAAGAGTATAAGTTATATTTATTTATAAAAAAATACTAAAAAGGGACAACGACGTTCATTTAAATATCACAAACAAAGCGATAATGGGATAGTTCATATCTGTAGGAATGAAGAAAATAGTAAAAGGTGGCTTCGTAAAATGATCGTGACAAGCAAAATTCTTTCGCCTGAATATCGCAAGAGATCAATCAGAAAACTGTCGACAGCAACAAAATGAAAGGTGGTTCGGAACTCAAACAACGTTGCCAAGTCACGGTCGTACAGCGCGACGTCATGTTTCACCTCCGATACAAAAGAGGTCAGCGAGGGGATAAAATTGACGCCACAAATCTCTAAAGATAATGGGGGTATAGATGTACAAAACCCTGCAGAAGAAAAAATAGATCGAAGGCACCATCTTTTTATCTTATAAATTAATCGACGCAGTGTAGGAGATTCAATAATAAAAGAAATGTGATAAGTCACCCGGCAAACTTTTCTCCTAAATTGATTTTGTATTCGTAACACGCGATTTTCACAGTTCGAAAATTTGATTATATTTGTAATTTCTATACAAATGACATATTCACGATAACAATGCTGTTATAATCGTGAAGCCACCTGGCTTTTCTACTTAAAAAGTGAAAGATTCAAACATCGTGGTATTAGTGTGGCTGAAATGAGCAAATGAATTTAGACTGATTTTGTCCAAAATCTACCGTCATGTTGGTGTTTGGACGCGTATAGAGAAAAATCTAGATCAAAGACCCCAATGTTTTTTACTGTTATTTTGCTAGAAAACACCCCAGCAGTTAAAATATAATAGTAGGTCACCGAACAAAGTTTTGACTCTTGAACCACCTTAATGACGCCATTGTGATGCTATCATACAAATATACATATAACAACTCTAAAAATCTGAAAAACACTTTTTTACATCATACACCAATACGGTTTGCTGCATCAAAATATATTCACAATTTCAACAATATATGTTTTGTTGAGAAACCATTTTTTGAAACGAATATTTGATCAGCGGGATGACATACTACCGAAATAATTATGGCGGTATAACTATTAAATTAGCACCCAAATCAACAAATGACGCAATATGACTGATACAAGTGTGTACTTTGTGTTTGAAGAGTTCTTTTTTATACAGCACACTAACCGTTGGTCATGATGCTGAAACCATATAATATATGGTATCTGTGGAAAGGCGACAACGAGACCTATAACTGTATCAAAAGTTAAAACATATGTCACGTCAGCTTTTACCGTAACAGAAATACGTGTGAAGTCAAGGATTAACAATCAAATATTTATTTACAATACTAAAATCATATACAATTTAAGTAAGGTTTATACAACAAATAAATGTGTGAAATATAGTCTTACTGTTTAATGCTATACCGGTGTACACTTCACAGTCCTTGTTGACGCACACAAACAACTCTTCTGTATAATGGTAATTCAACACTACTCAGTTGTACACAGTCCCAGTAAATGTCCAATATCCGATAGTCGTAGATTATGCAGCAGCCAAAAGTTAATACACAGGAGTAAATAATCCAGCAGTCCGTAGTTACAGGCAAAGGTAAAATCCAGATAGTAACACAGTATAACAGACCCACATAAAAAGCCAGTTTGAATTCCCTCCTGAATGACCGACTGAGCGCTATTCATACTCTATGAGGCATTCCAGATCATTCTACCAATTCAAGAAGCTTCTAGAATACACACCATTACCGCATCATCTTACCTAGATACAATTTACAATAGCCTTCCAGAAAGCTCCAAGTGGCTGACCCACATAATAGTACAAGCTTGCGTCAGCCCTATTCGAGAAATATCCACAATGTCTAATAATAGACTACAATACCATGACACATATTTGACGTCGACATGACGTGAATATGATGTCATAATATCCGAATATTGACAAAACGCACATCTTTATTTGTCACTTAAGTTACTATCACTAATAAATTTATTCGAAATCCGCGCTTGATCTGGTGCAACATATTCTACCCTAAATGGAGTGATAAGAAAGATGTGTCTCTATACCATCCTCAGTTCCGACTTCATGTCATTTTCGGGGTCTCCGTCGTCCGTTTCTATAAACGAACAAAATTTCATCCTGTAACTCAAAACGGCAATCTGTTAGATCCTGAGTGTGACTTCATTGCATATACATTTTATTGAGATATATTTTAGAACATTTACAATCATTAGACGCAAAATATATGGTCATGATATCTGCCCTGTAGATGATTTCTCTACATGAAAACCATTCAATATATTTCCCAGCAATATTTGACGTTACCACATGTGACATCCAACCACTAAAACATGCGAATTTGCCCAAAATTGACCCGAAATGCTTACCACTGACGTACAGTAGCCCCAGCGCAATATATGTATGTATTGATGAGAAACATTTTCGAACCTGGAAGAAACACACTACTAAAAGTCGAAAAGGACCAGGTATGTTTAGATGGGTAAATGGCCCCAGAGCAGGTGCGGTAGAAGTGCCAAAATTAAAATATTACATATACAAGAAACTGTTCAGTTAGCATGAAGTACAATATTATATTGTATACTCAGAAATGTTTCAAGGCACTGAGTCTCATTATTCTCGAATAACAGGGCCGTGAAGTAGTGCATTCGTGCAAAATCGTAAATTTTTGATGTGAAAACGCCTCATATTTCTTTCTATAAACAGATGAAGATAAAAGATAACCAGAACCAACTTGATACAGCATACTCGCTGTTCCAAAACGTAGTCGTAGACTAAATCTGATTCTGGTTATCGTTTATCTTCATATGATTACAGAGAACAATACAAATTGTTTTTACCTCAGAATCAACTATTTTGCGCAAATGCCCTACTTTACGGCTCTGTTACTCGAGAATAAAGAGACTTGTAATGAGATAATATGAGTTATCCAGTGTCGAGGAGTAGGATACGGGAATTTATCCTGTTTCCTGGCGAAAATACCCGACGACCGCGAAGCGGGAGTGGGGTATTCGCCAGGAAACAGGATAAATTCCCGTATCCTACTCCCCAACACTGGATAACGAATTTATTTCTACGAGCAGCCTTTTAAACTCTGGAAAGAGACGTGATAAACCGTGTCTAACACTTGCAAACCAAATACGAAAAAGTGAGAAGGAAAACGGCAGGAGACGCGTCCGTCAAATATTTTGAAATATTCTGAATCTGCATGGTATATTTGGTGATATTTCATAGAAATATGACAAGAAATCTTGACTTTTGCTCGAAATTATAAGACAAAAGACCGTACAGCGCTAGAGTTTAATCGCCGACTCTTCGGCTGTTCGGCCGAGCCGGAGTGGAGTCGACGAAAAACACTGCACACTCGCTGACCAAAAACGTCTGAAAATGGTCTAATCTTGAATTAAACAGCGTGTATTAAAAATGTGTACTATCTGCTAACAGTATTTTGATTCATATAACCTAGAATGTACACGTCAAATTCATGTGTGCTCGAATATCAGCGGTAAACTCCCACATCATGCACATTGTATACCGAGGTCGATCGTCGAAGACCAAGACTGAGTCAAGCGTCAGCCAGATTTCGTTACCGTACCGTAAGCTGTTCAAAATCATCAGTCTCTACGCACAGTCACAGTACACTATCTTTGCCAGATTTTTCCAGTAACTGTCGGACATATTATCGGTCAGATTCACGGAGTTGATATCCGGCATGATCTTTATTTCTAGTTCTGTCACTGGCAGAACACTCCAGCAGCCATGTTTGTTTACACTGAACACGGTGGCTAGCTTTTAAATTTTAAATTTGAACAATAAAGTATATATAACAAAGGATACAAAAACCATTTAGCTATATCGTGTTATTGGTATACAGAGTAGCGTAGGAGACGAATATTTATCCTCACTTCACGTGACCGCTCTCGGCCAATGAAGACCCAGGATCTACTGGGAGTAGAAATAAAACTGCATATTCCCCGGTCACGTGGGTGTATATTGTCCGCTGAAACTGCATATTCCACCCCCCATGGAATGTACACCAAAGGGAGATAATTACAACAGAGGTCGCCCCGTTCTGCAAACAGCCGATAACGGAGCAGTTCGTCGAGCTGATTTTAGCTGCAGAATACAGCAGAAATAAATATTTCCCCCATCTATTTTGTAAGTAGACTCGTACCCAATCACAATATTGGAGTAACTAACAAGCGTCACCGAACAACTATACGTGCGTTGGGAGATTTACACGACACTAGTGAAGCACATCCGAATCAGTGGAATCTCATGCATGATAAATTATATTGCAACTTGAAACTATATTGCCCACTGAAAAGAACGAACTCAGAAGGATTGCGCACTAGTGGCAAAATAAAACATAAAACAATATTTTGCTCGAGGGATAATAGATTAGCACAGAGTTAAGATGATAAATATAATAATGAAATTATTGCCTTGTTGTGATGGGAATATACAGTTTTGTTGCCCCTCGCCTGTGTCTCGAGCAATATGCACATCCTCGGGGCAACCAAACTGCATATTCCCCTCACACCAAGGCAATATTTTCATAATATTGTATTCTATGCCAATTGAACAATTTCTTGTAGTGGAAGTATTTTATTTTGGTACTTATGTATTTACCCATCTTGCGAAATCGTGTCGATTTAGCCCACTATAGTCACACATATTTGTAAGTATTATCTTCATTAGATAGGAGTGCAACTACCTCGAACACGTCACTGTTGAAAATGTGCTCCAAAATGTTCAGCTCGCATAAAACTGGGAGTTCATTCAATGAATGCGATTCCAAAATGGCGGCATAAATTTGTTCAGTGATAGCTTTGCTCAGTTCAATGCAGTACTTATAGTGAATTTTAGTACGCAGTGGAATAGGAATAGTTAAAAACGCCCAGCCACTTGGAACGTTTGGGATATTTTGAGGTACTATTTACCCTTACTATTTACCCATATAATTTTACTAATATGAAACCAGAATTATATGATGTTTAAAAAGAGCCGGGCTGGACTGGATGATCGGTTCTTGTAGGTTCTCTTCAACCCCTACGACTTAGTTTCGTGGGTATATGACGGCTTATTTTCGTGGCTATATGAGACAGATTGACTGATAAATTGTTTGCCACTTAGTTAAATGTGATTTATGTATTTTCCAGTTGTATGATGCTGATTTTGAAGAGTTCATGGACATCGAGCACCACGAGGAGATACCGGAAAAGTTCGAAATCCAGATATTACAGCATACGACAACAGATTGAGCATTTCACAATGTCCCAGAGCGTACTGATAAGAAGGTATCAACGATTCGTGTTCTCCTGTTTGGGGGTGAATCACTGTTATTCACAGACCATGAAAATATAATAATTAATTATGGCAGAACTAATGAAATAACCTAGTATTGTGAAATCTGACCGGAACCTTTGCTAATTTTAATAAGTCTTATAATCATTATTCACTTCTGGTTTTGTAGCTACACTGTGATCAATCGTTCCAGTTCAATGAATATGTGGATACATGTATATTTGATTCACCTTGTTTCTATGCAGACTACGCAGGATATAGCCAGTTACTTATGTGCGTCTTTAAATCGCAGTTGAAAAATTAATATTTTTCCCCATTTCAGGAGAGCACAGGCACTGGTCCAAGTGACACCGTGGAAATGCATTTTCAACATGAACTATCAACTATGTAAGTCAACTTTCTTACAGTCTGATTACCGTAGTTTTGTTTCTTTTCCAAAGAATGTAAATTTTGATTCAGTTACATGAGCTGGGTTCGACGGGTGTCACTAAATAAGAGACCGATACAGACCGATAATTATAAAGGACAGACCTATACTAGATTACGGCCTCTAGAAGACATAATTGGTAGTTTGTGGTATTTTCTTGTGAAAACAGCTGTTGAAAGCGTAAAACGGTGTGGCAATCAGCTTCCCGCTAGGCCCTACGGGAAGCGGCACACGGCCGATTCGCCCACCTGTGTCGTCTAGCACCTTCCACGCACTCCCAGCGGACCGGTTCGCCAGGTGTGTTTATGCAAGAGCAGTAGTTACTGCGACAGATTCCACGGCTCATACTAAAGGACGGCGGGAAGGAAGGCCTAAAAACATATGTTACAAGGCTTGGCGGGGGATAATTTGTGCCTAGATGTATTACTTGTGTAAATTTATACCGATTTCATATATTTGCAGGTACCCACAACGTCGTATGGTCACATGAATGTCGGATAATACTTCACGGCCGTCACGGCTAGCGAAAATCAAAAATAGTCGGCCGCCATTTTGATTTTCGCTAGCCGTGACGGCGGTGAAGTATTATCCGACATTCATGTGACCATACGACGTTGTGGGTACCTGCAAATATATGAAATCGGTATAAATTTACACAAGTAATACATCTAGGCACAAATTATCCCCCGCCAAGCCTTGTAACATATTTTTTTATGTCTTCCTTTCCGCCGTCCTTTAGTGTGAGCCAGATTCCACGAATTGGAACAAAGAGCTCGCTTTTCATGAGCATCAGTGATACCATTATTAATATTAATATAATTAATATTATTAATATATTAGTATTATTATTAATATGACCCAATATTGTATGAAATTTATCAGACACGAAATGACAAATTACGGTACATGAAGTGACAGAAGGCAATAAAAATCTATATTTATGGGCGGAGAATGGCATATTTCTATTTCACAGTTCGGGCAGTAACAGTAAGAAAAAAAGAAAGTAAAAAACCTGAACAAAAGATCCATCCGTTTCATTCCCACTACCACCCAGAGATGAAATATATAAGGAAAATCATGTTGAAATATTGACATTTTATCAAATCATGTGAATCACACACAACGAAAGTCTGGGAAAACCCAGTAATTGCATACAGAAGGAGGAAGAATTTGAAAGAAATGTTAAAGAAATCAAAACAATGAACATTGTGAATTGATACGTTATTTTACTGAAATAACTCGAATAAACCCGAAACACTTGTTTCATTCAACTTTATTTGTGTTCAATATGCTCCTATAATATCAAGTATGTGTAATATATATCAGGAGAATTTGAAGCTGCAGGTCGGGGCGCTGGGCGAATCTGGCGGGCGAATTGATCGTGCGATTCGGCCGTGCGACGCGCTTCCTATCGTAACGGGCGCAGCTAAATGCGATACCGTTTTGCGCTATAAACGATCGTTTTTTATGAGAAAATCCCACAAAGTACCAATTATGTATTCTCAGAGTCGTAATCAATTATACTTAGGTATCGGTCTGTATGTTTTTAGTACCGGTCTGTATCGGAAGGCAATGTAGCCCGGGTTCGACTACTGTGTTGGGATTGACATTTTAAAACATATATTTACAATTTGTTTCTGTGTATATTCCCAGTTAACAAAAATGGAACTTTAATGCATCAAGTGATGAGTAACATTTACATTGTGGGATTAGTTTATCAGCTGTGGTTCTTACTGATTGTAGGATCGGGCCTAGCAGCAGAACACCTACTCTGGAGGTATGGTAGCACTCCATTTCCAGCTAACACCCTGCTACTGTACTCTCGGTCGAGCCATTGGACTTTGCTCTGCCAGCCTTTGATACAGACGCTACCTGGACACTCGAAAAGCAAAGCAAACAGACCCTTCCACAGCTCAAAGGCGGGGAATTATTGGTGGCGATTTTTGTTACCTGTTTTACCCTACTCTCTCTGAGAGTTTTTGAGGCTGAGGCACCCCAGAAGGTTATGTACAAAAGTATTCCATGAGAGTTGGTGAAAGTTGGAGGCATAAGTGATATGAACATAACGTCCTCAATTTAGGTTGGGTTGGGATGCTTGTAGTTTTAATCGTTTGAACTTTGTGCTTCCAGGGATTGAGAGTGAACTATGATATCAGGGAGGGTTAACATGAAATGACCAATGTAAATGTGCGTTTTGTGATTTCCCTAATAAAATATATCATACATATATTTTGTGGTAATGTTCTTATTGTGTACCTCAACCAAGAGCCATTACTGGATGGTACGAACACCACTAATTCTCACTAAAAGGTGCAAATAACACCTTTTGAAGGTGTAATTCTCACGAAATGGGTGTGTTTTAACACCCCTGGAAGATGGAATCGTCTCCAGAAGGTGTATTTTAGCACCTCTAGAAGGTTTAGTTTTCGTCAAAAAGTGTAAATAAACACCCAAGAGGGTGTAATCGCGGTCAAAAGGTGTACATTAACACCAATAAAAGGTGTAATTCTTACTAATAAGGTGTATTTTAGCACCCCTAGATGATTCAAATTTGCCCAAAAGGTGTGAATTAACACCCAAAGAAGGTGTAATTCAGTTGAGAAGGTGTAAATTAACACCACTGAAAGGTGTAGTTGTGGTCAAAAGGTGTAAATAAACACCCATGGGATGCTGGGTTCCCAACAAAAATATGCTCATAAATTTGTCTGGGAGGTGCAAATTTTATTCAGAAGGTGTGAATGAACACCCATGGAAGGTGTAATGTGAGCAAAAAAGGTGTAACTTAACACCTTTTCGAGAAGGTGTAAATTTACACCTTTTGGAGAAGGTGTTAATTCACACCCAAAAGGGTGTTAGCCCTGGGACAAGCCATTTACACCCCGTAGAGGTGTAATTTACACCTTCTGGGGTAAGAGTGGAGATACAAGGTCCTTTCAGCTTATCCCCTAATGGGCTAATTTTCCCGTGTTGCTTCTAGCTGAATATAAAGGCCCATTCTCACGATGCAATTTGTAGTAACAAGTCGGTTGGGGAATCCCCCGATTTGTAGCATGCAACTAATCGCATGAAATTGGACCTGCCCTATTTCATATGACTTGTAGCATGCGACTAAAATCGCACGAGTGTTCTCACGATGCAAATGAGTTGTACGCTACAAGTTGTTACTACAAATCGCACCGTGAGAATGGGCCTTAATGCAAATAGGCTCAAAATGATCCCGCAATGACAAGCGCTGGTGTGAAGTAGCACAGCGATGAAATATGAGTATTTGTAGAAAAACTGTCATAACTCAGAATGGAAAAGTAAATTAAAACACACTTTTGATTACCTTTAATGGCCACCAATTTGAATTTTTCCCTGCTGCTTCCATGGAAATTTATGATAATTTGTATGAATGAGCTTATTCATGGAAAGATATGATCTGGGATGGAATTACCGTGGAAACATATTACTAAATAAACCAGATACACCAAATTTAGGCGACACATTATGGCTGCCATTTTGATTTGACTCATGATGCTTTTCGTAGAGAAGTGCAAAATATTAGGTTATTAAACCGAAATGTCTTGAAGGTGATGCGTGAATTGAGGTATATTATAAGACAATGCCGCAAATTGGACGTTTGTTGATAATATGGTGAGAAAAATATAATACAGACCCACATGGCGCCATATTGAATGTACCCTTTGTACAGAGTATTATGTAAAATAGGCTAAAAGCAGTAAATGACGCCACAACATTTTTTACGTTAAAAAAACGAGTTTCAGTGAATTGGGTTACCTGACATCACCTGGCATCTATGACCTCATACATGACGGCAAAAGTAAAAAAATTAAATAAGTATTCTGTAATATCACTTGTCTTTATTGTACCATGTAAGTGTCCTGCCTGTGTCTTGTGCGCTGTCCTCAGTGGTTTATATGGTGGATGGAGGGTGTCTGGTTCCATGCTGCTTCAAAGATTTCTTCTTTGAAGTAGCAGAAACACAACTGGGCTGGGTGGTGCTTAGTTGGTTCGTCGTGATATAGCTGAAATATTGTTGAAAGCGATGTTAAATTCTATTCACTCACTCACTCTGTCACTCAACAACAGCAGAAGAAACAGAAAATATGCATTGTATTACCAATGACGTCTAATGATGTCACATTCACCTATCATTTCAGACATATCCATCAAATCGTGCACTATCTATGACATTATTTATTTCTACATCCAATGATACCAAACATGTTACAGTTTCATTAAATAACGATCTCGGCAACAATGGTTGGTGCATTTGGAGAGGGGGGGAGGTCCAAATTTTAAGAGAACATTGTAGTTCTAGCGAATCAGATTGATTCTTGAGTATTTCTTTCGAAGGTTCGTCAGTGTTCGAAGGACGACATGTTTCCTTGAGTTTTGGTCGACAATCTACCTGCATTGGAGTTCGAATACTGTTACCATTTCAGATGAGCTATCATTGATCTGTGTAACTTTTTGAGGGCGTCGGTGGTTCCAGGATGTTGTTGTTGTCTAGATCATGCTTCTATTCCAAAATGTAGTACGAAGGTTTAAGCTCGACATATTATGTGATAAAGGTGTAGAGTCAACCGAAAATACGTAGCCATAAGGGCTGGTTGATTCAAAGTTCCGATCACAATACAGTTCTTCTGATAATCTAAACTTACTCTCAACAAAATGCAACTAGGGCGCGTTTCAGGACTGCATACGGGGCAATTATCATTTGTTTTGTGCTAAGTAGAAAATGCACCTGTACATCAGACCACATGATGGGGGATTTCCTTGAATCGAATCTAAAATCCATAGATTTCAGGAACTTAGAACACTTCTTTGGAGGCGATGGATCATGTATTTGCGAAAAGGGATGTTCACACGATACATTTGAAGCGATTAGAAGCTGACATTGAAAATAGCCGGATTTCTTCGAAACAGAATCTCGTGAGTAGCCCACGGCGTTTTACCCCAAAGGGTGACGTTCGATATGGAAACGCCGCCTACCAAGGAATATCGACTGACTACAATGTGGTTGCGGTCATTTTTCAAATTCGAAAAGATTTTCATTGATAGTTTTTTTTTGGAAAATAAGTAGTTTTTCATTCGCCTTGATATTCCCAGGAATTGGCATAGATTAAAGATAGTTCATCTGGAATGGTACACTACTCGAATTCCAATGCAGGTAGATTGTCGACAGAAGCTCTTGAATCTCAAAGTCTATAAAGGTTTAGATAGTGCGGTACACCCCAGCCATCAGGAAGGTTTTAAAATCCATCATATCAGGAACTAAACTTGCAACCACTAGTCATCTTGCTCTTCTTATACCCTTGTGAATAATCACAGTAAAATGGCACTTCTATCCGGCATGTGACAATCGTTCTGCATGGTTTATTGCAAACACCAGATCAGAAACCATGATGTCACCTATTGGCAAACATCTGTCGATTTTCTTTTCATTTTGCTAGAATTATTTTACTAAATACTTGTCTACAATTTATCGAAGTTTTTAGCAGACAAACTAAAGCTATTAAAGTAATGTCTTGATCATTTGGATGAATTATTGGAAGAAACTTGTGCAAAAGAGTAAACCAATTCTAACTTGTGTTCATGTAAGTTTTAATTCCATGAGCCTGTATAATCGATTTTGTGCTGATGGTGGGATACGGAAGGGGTCATTCGATTAATGTCACCAAAATTCTCCTTGGACAACGCTTGTTTACTGAATGTGTGATCTGACACTTGAACTATTAACTATAGGTGTTTTTGTTCTTATGAAATCAATCAAACAAACACACAAACCATGGCTTACCAACACGTAATGATATTGTTATATGGATTTGGGATACCCTTGTGATACATTCTCCCTAGTTATTCTCTTAAAGTCGTCGAATATATTTCGTCCATCTGATGTTTGGGGGTGTTGTTTTATTTGTTACACACATCGTAAGGTTTTCAGTGCTTAAGCTCATCTTTGGCAAACAACGAAATTCCAAAATTATATCATCTGAAAATATTCGATAGTATACTGCAGCAAAAATGGTGAATGTTGACGGTGCGATACGAAATTTCGAGAATTATCTCACACTCTTGTATCGAAACCTCGCTTTTTTATCGGACCGTCGTTATTTCGTATCTAACCGCCGCTCTTTCATATCTAACACTCGCTCTTTCATATCTAACCCTCGCTCTCTCATATCTAACACTCGCTCGTTCATATCTAACCCTCGCTCTTTCGTATCTAACACTCGCTCTTTCATATCTAACCCCCGGTTTTTCATATCTAATCCTCGCTCTTTCATATCTAACCCCCGCTCTTTCATATCTAACACTCGCTCTTTCATATCTAACCCTCGCTCTTTCATATCTAACCCTCGCTCTTTCAAATCTAACACTCGCTCTTTCATATCTATCCCCCGCTCTTTCATATCTAACACTCGCTCTTTCATATCTAACCCTCGCTCTTTCATATCTAACCCTCGCTCTTTCAAATCTAACACTCGCTCTTTCATATCTAACCCCGCTTTGTCATATCTAACCCTCGCTCTTTCATATCTAACCGCCGCTCTTTCATATCTAACACTTTCTCTTTCATATCTAACCCTCGCTCTCTCATATCTAATATTCGCTCGTTCATATCTAACCCTCGCTCTTTCATATCTAACACTCGTTCTTTCATATCTAACCCCCGGTTTTTCATATCTAATCCTCGTTCTTTCATATCTAACTCTCGCTCTTTCATATCTAACCCCCGCTCTTTCATATCTAACACTGTCTCTTTCATATCTAACCCTCGATCTCTCATATCTAATACTCGCTCGTTCATATCTAACCCTCGCTCTTTCACATCGAACACTCGCTCTTTCATATCGAACATTCGCTCTATCATATCTAACATTCGGTCTTCCAAATCTAACCCTCCATCTTTCATATCTAACCCTCGCTCTTTCACATCGAACACTCGCTCTTTCATATCGAACATTCGCTCTATCATATCTAACATTCGGTCTTCCAAATCTAACCCTCCATCTTTCATATCTAACCCTCGGTCTTTCGTATCTGGCCCTCGCTTATTCATATATAAACCTCGCTATTTCATATCTTACAGTCCCTCTCTCTTATCGAACACTTGTTCTTTCATATCTAACCCTGGCTCTTTTATATATAAACCTCGCTATTTCATATCTTACCGTCTCCCTTTCGTATCGAACACTTGCTCTCTCATATCTAACCCTCGCTCTTCCATATCCAGCCCTCGTTCGTTCATATCTAACCCTCGCTCTTTCATATCGAACACTCGCTTTTTTCTATCGAACATTCGCTCTATCATATCTAACCTTCGGTCTTTCAAATATAATCCTCGCTCTTTTATATCTAACCCTCGGTCTTTCATATATAATCCTCACTCTTTTATATCTAACCCTCGCTCTTTCATATCTAACTCTCAGTTTTTTGTTATCTAACTCTCACTCTTTCATATCTATCATATATTCCCGTCGCTCATTTATATCTAAACCTCGCTTTTTCCTATCGAACCCTCTCTCTTTCAAATATAACTCTCGCTCTTTTCTATCGAACCTTCCCTCTTTCATATAGAATCCTCGCTCTATCCTGCACAGTCAGAAAAATTGACCCAACACCCTTTTCCGGTGTTGAGAGCTTGTCAACACCATAAAGTGGTGTTGAGAAATGGTGTTAAGCAATGTGAACAATAAAAAATGGTGTTGAGGCCAGTTCAACACCAAATATTAGTGTTGGTCAACACCATTTATTGGTGTTCACTGATAAGTGCTATTACTGGCTATTACTGGCTATTACTGACCAATTAATGGTGTTGGCCCTGAAGGCATTTTTACTGCTAAGCTTCATACATGATGTAGATTATTAGCGAAAGCAGGAATTTGCTAACTTAAAAGGCCATAACAAACTCTTCAGTCATGAAGTTAGAAAAGTAGCGTGTCAAAGTTTGTCAGTAGGGCAGTTGATCAGTGTTGATCTGTTATTTCGGCCTAACCGCAAATGTCGGGGTTTTTGTGGCTACAAAATGTGGCTACATTTGTAACCATATTTTTAAAAATGTGGCTACATTTCTCTATAGAGAGTGTAGCCACATTTCAGAAAATGCCTTTTTTGTAATAAATAACAAACTGAAATGGCTCGGCAAACACGAATAGTCTGTAAATGTAGCCACTCTCCATGCAGACGAACTCCAAGAATAAGAAAAATATCTGTATTTGTCCAGGCCTTGCACTCACCTCGCATTTATCGATTGATGTCGGATTTATCGGAACCCACAGGCTTGTCGCAGAATTAGTATATGATTCTGATAGTATTACATCCTATAACATCGAATTTTTATTGGAAAAAATAACTGTATGGAATATAAATCCATCGCATGCCGATATTTCGTCGTTGTTGTATCATAAAGCCGCACCCCCGCAAACGAGGTTAGCGATTGGCTAACCGCTTGGTACAGGTGGGGGTTTTGGTGAAGCAACTCGGCCAATCGCAGCTCGCTTAACAAAGGTCGGGTCGTCTGCATTTCGCCTCTTCGAAGATGGTGGAATATTCTTCAGGATTTAGACCACGTTTTAGACAAATCCTAAACGATTTATATAATAAAAGTTCCCATCCATGCTTGTTTAACTAAACAGCGAACAAGAACAAACCATGTTTCCATCGAGTGCTGTGCACATGCCGAGGTAAGTTCCTGTTTTGAACTGAGCGGCCGCGAGTAACTTCACTTTTCTGTGCATACGATGATTTTCGATGTTTGTAAAAAAGTTTTTAAAATCATTTTGTCGAAGCTTTCATTAGCTTATGATGACAGTGAAATGTTTTCAGTTAATTGTGGCTACAGTCTCTGTAGAGAAATGTAGCCACAAAATGTGGCTACATTTCTCTATAGAGATTGAATGTGGCTACATTTGTAGCCACAAAAACCACGGCATTTTCGGTTAGGCCGTTATTTCTTTCAGAAGTGGAAGAGGTATTCCGGGTTGCCTATAGGCTCTTTATCAGCTCAAATGATGTCAAACACATGCACATGAACCGTAAGTTGCGTTAATATATCGTTTGCTTTAATGACAACGAATCGGTCATATGTTGTTGTTGTTGTTGTGTTGTAACATTTCTGCCGAGTGAGTCACGTAGAGAGAGTCACGTCTTGGAATTTAATGACATGACTTAGCTGAAACTTCATGATATGCAAGAAGAAGAAGATAGGATAAGAAATGTTGCACCAAAAGTTGAAAAGCTCATGTGTGCACTTTTTAGTGTCTTGTGATGGTATATATGGTTGTTTTAAAAAATATTTTGATAAATAATAATTGTGAAATTGTTGTCAACATTCTTCATGTTTGGTACACCAGATGTCAATTTTTGGAAATTAAAATATTCAAATAAACCTCTTGAATAACTGATATAAGACATTCAGTGCCCAGCTAAAAGGTGTATTGGATATGTCAGGTTTAAAATTTGTGATTTGATGCACCATGCAAATTTGACAAAGTTGACAATATAAAAATAAAAAAAATAAAAAAAATAAAGAGCAGCCTATATACGACCACAAGAGTCCAAAAAGTACACACAGCTGTTTTAGATATCTATTTTGGGTTTTTGGGAGATACTGCATTTTTTTACTGAACTTTTTTTTTAATGATGGCTAAAGACGTCACATCAACAGGTACCTCAATCAGGGTATTACATCTCAGTTGGCGTATTTCCTAATTGGGGTATTGTCCTGTGTTACTATATTTTGCATGTGTAAGCAGTGATTCAGATATATGGAAAACCCTGGGTATGAATCAGTTCATACTGTATGCATGGTGACATTCCTCTATCTGATGATCTTGCAAATTGTGCTATTCTGCATACCCCACACCCCGTATGTCAGACTGCCTTTATGGTATAATCTTGGTTTCTCGAATATAGTTATATCAGTCAGTCTTTCAGATCATGGCCAGATTAAACACTGATATATTAACCTCATGAGGCAGGCAACATTGATAGATGCATAATTGAACTACCACATTTTGTCTAGACCATGCATTCAAATTGTAACGAAAGTGCAGTAATGCAAGCGACCCCTTGGCTTCCCCTTTAATAAATCACAGCTGGTGTTTGGACATGTGACTATAGTTGAAAGCGAAAGTGACATTGTGTTTACGTGTGCGATTCACTTACCTGATGGAATTCAACGCTGTAATTTTCCTAGAATGAACTGCAATGATCCAGCAGACAGTCAATGCCTCGAAATCTCGGTGAAATAACCTCAAACCATCAGTTGAGACGGCGAAGGGGACCCTGGTGAAGCTCGCTTGCTTCGTTGTTGATGACGTCAGCCAGGAATGCAGAAGTGTTGGAGCGATATGCAAATGTACGACAGTGAATTTTGAGGTCGTTGTGTAAATTAACTAGAGAGGGTTAGAAGCTGAGATTTATCAGTTAGGTCTCTTATGAATTATGGTTTGTTCCTCCATAGCCATATTTTCCCAGCGAAGTCCAGATAAATGGACCGGGGAGTGTTGTGTGATAACATAAAATAGGGCGCTGGCATCGTGGACATCTGTTTCTATCTTTATCCGCAGAAGAGCGGTAGGCCTATATAAGACACGCTCCCGCTAGAACGAGGCAGTCTACCAGAAATCTCAAGGCGAGAAGACGTGAAATTATACAGGGGAGAAGAAATCTTACACATTGCCGTCGCCGGGCTGGAGAAGGGTCGTGACCAGTCCGCCGAATTGGAGAGGAGCCGCCGCCGAATTAATAGCTCACACATACACACGTCCGGGCTACGTTTACTTTAATCTCATCTCTACCTGACTCGACCGTATTGCACAGTCGTGCGGGTACAGCACTGGGAAATTAGAGTATAGACACTCAGCGTAAACGGTTATTCCTATCTCTACCCGACTCGACCGTATTGCACAGTCGTGCGGGTCTAGCTCTGGGAAATAACTAACGGCGTTAGCGTTGACAGCGTGGCCATACCTTAACTTCATCTCTACCTGACTTGACTGTATCGCACAGTCGTGCGGGTACAACACTGGGGTTAATGGTATCGATGTAGCTGTAGCCGGTAGGGGATGCTCATCCCTGTGAATCGGGTGCAGCTAAACCAAATCAATCACAGATCCTACATAAACAATTATTCATGCACACACGTACTTAAACACACAACCGACAGGTTGAAATACATTCACGCTAACACCCACAAGCTATAAGTCTGGAGCTTGATATATATACACCTACCCCATAAATCGTACATTTAACGATTATCCATTCACACACCCATACTCATACAGTCTCCCACAACCATGTACATACGTTATATAATTCACGGCCAATCATATATTAATACTGTCCCATACAGTAGTAGTAAAAGGGGGAATCCTTCACCAGATGCCCACCTATTGCGGATGACCATACAGTAGTGGTAAAAGAGGGTTTCTAGACAGTTGACCATCTATTGGGGATGTCCATACAGAAGTAGTAAAAGAGGGTTTCTACACCAGGTGACCATCTATTGAGGATGTCCATACAGTAGTGGGAGAAAAGGAGTCCTAGACCAGGTGCCTACCCATCCACCGTGTGTTATCGACGTCCGAATCGCCAGATCCTATGTGGACAGTGTAGCCGTGAAACTCTAGCCTTGATGATTCGTCCTTGGAGCTGGGCCGCGGAGTGAGTAGCCGTGAGCGGGGTCACTGAAGCCTGGGGGTTTATTCCTACGAGGGGTGCCATCTGCTGCTGTGATGAACCGTGCAGTTGATTAGTCCTGCGGTGTTACAGAGAGACGGGCCGGTGTCGTAGACGCCTCTGTACTGTGAGAATACTGTCGTGCCCAGGCCGTCCGCATCCATCGACAGTTACCAACGCTTGGAGGGGCCAGGTCGTGTAAGACGGGACACGACGACGACGAGAAGTCCATACAGCCCGAGTGAAGAAGAAGACCGGAGGAAGGAAGATAGGCGCTGGATCCTACCACGAAGACCAGGGGAAGGAAGATAGACGCTGGACCCACCCACGAAGGAACCGGTCGTGACCAGACTGTGGATGTGACCAGGCCTGATCGCGCTTTAGCTAGGGCTTCCGCGATAATTTGTATATATCTATCTATTATATTGGACTTCGGTTAAAGATAACTATGAGAGTACAGGTAAACGTAATTTTTAGATCAGGGATCTTCTTTTCAGGAAATGTACGCTACCGCGATCTGAATCCTGTATACCGGCTCATAGAATTATATGTCAGTATTGTATTAATTTGATTTGGTTGTCATTACAGGTCTTCCTTTCCAACCTCCTCGATTCAGACAAGGTGACAGGTTGAATCGAACTCCCTCGTTGGTCAAGATTAGTGCACGAGTGCGTTCACGGTAGACTGACAGTTTGTCTTGTGGACCTTGCGCACTCTCTTGTGGATGTGAAACATCCCTACGAAACGTTTCAAAATCAATAAAAGTACTTCACAATGAAAAATATATTTATTTCACTTGTTCAAAGAAAGTTAAACCGATGAATGAAACTAAATTGAAATATTGATATGATTAGTTTTACAAATGGGATTGCGATTATTGGATAGGGGTACAAACATGCTGTTTTATTTGATTTTGTCCATTGGAGAGGGAGGCTGGCTTAGCCTCTTGGGCCTAAAATATGTTATATTTTATCTGCTAACGAGGGGGTGGAATTTCTGGAAGTTAAAAAATGTCTTTATTTCTGTCCCTTTGAGATTCTATGCAGAGTGGAGATTAACAGCACAGTACATGTGGTTGGTTGGTTGGTTTGATTGGGCACTCCATCGTATTACAATGGGCACAGGTCATACAGAGTATGCCGTGCAACCCGTTCCCCCACACCGCCCTACACATGCTCCCTCCTACCAATGACGCATAGCCATTGGTAATTCCCCATTATATCTTCTTTACATCTGTATCCATATCATCTAATGTTGATCAGGTCCCATACAGAGTATGCCGTGCAACGCGTTCCCCCACACCGCCCTACACATGCTCCCTCATACCAATGACGCATTTCCATCGGTAATTCCCCATTATATCTTCTTTACATATATATCCATATCATCTAACCTTGATCAGTCTTCCCTCTATGTACCAATGCAAGAATCCAGATCCTAGAGATGTCCTTATAAAGCCTCGAGTTACCAGCAGTAAATTGAAGGTGCCCTAAACTGCTCAGCCACACCGCTTTGTATAAATAATCAGAGTAAGGTACCGAATTATCTACGTATTATTATACCTGTACATAGACAATTCTTCTATTCTATTTATATCTCCATCCGCCCATTTATTATTATTTACTTATTTATTTATTTATATATTTATTTACTTATTTATTTGTTTATTTGATAATACAGCGCTTGTAAACATCTTTAACAAACTAAGAAATGTAACGTGTAATTAAAATAAAACATTGAGCTGATGGGCTGCGAAATCCGTACGGGAAGCGGCCCTTAAACTGCAATTTCAATCAAAAAACCGAATTATCTTCAGTAAGCGAAGGGGCTCCAGACTGCTCAGCCACCTCGCTTTCTATAAAAATATAAAGCATGAAAAGCACGCAGTCAGAAAAATGGTGTTGGCCCAACATCCTGTTTTTTGGTGTTGAAGGCTAGTCAACACCATAAAGTGATGTTGAGAAATGGTGTTGAAGAATGTGAAAAATGTAAAATTGTGTTGAGGCCAGTTCAACACCAAATAATAGTGTTGTTGGTCAACACCATTTATTGGTGTTCACTAATAAGTGTTATTACTGGCTCGACACCAATTAATGGTGTTGGCCGATGCCATTAAATGGAGCTGGGGACATATATGGTGTTGTTCAACACCATTTTCCATGCTGTATATCGAACCCTCGCTCTTTCAAATCCAACTCTCGCTCTTTCCTATCGACCACTCGCTCTATCATGTAGAGTCCTCGCTCTTTCGCATTGAAACATCGCTCTTTCGACTTTCCGACTCAGTAAGAAAAGGTCGAAATTGTGAGAATTTGGCGGCTCTTCACCATAGACAGAATGCTACATCTGTCTGCAAATCCTCGTCAATGATTTGCATATTCCTTTATGAAAGGACATTTCCCACTGTCCATGTGAACACTCCGAAAAGAGGCAAATGTATTATAGCCATACTGCTGTTATCTGGATGCATTAATATATAAGATAAATGACTGCAATGATAAATATTGAATACCAACCTTCCAAACGGATACTAAGTTGTCCATTCCCACTCATTTCTAGAATGATGTTATAATCCTAGACTAACCAGTATGGTCAACGTCAATTGGCAAACGGACAGATCGGACACTAAACGCATGTAAATCGTGTTAGAGAGAATCGTTTCAGTGGGTTTAGAATTGTCACAAATTACACCGATATTAACTCTGATGGCCACTGTGCTTGTTTTCAATGGCGGTAATTTGAAGAGCGCCGGGTGGATGAACAGCTCTGGTAAAGCTTTGATAAGATGGGAGATGTCACAGGACTGTTGTCGATGTTAATTTACTAATTTACTGGGTTTACTATGACATAGCGGACCGTCCTCTTGTATTTGAAAGGACAATTTGCAACTATCCGATTACGTGTTTAGCCCGTATTATACCGCCGTAAGCGCGAATCAACTCCAATTAAGTTTCCTTTGGCATTGGGAGGCTTCACCTAGCATTGTGTACATGCCTTGCACAATCGCCTCCGTACAAGGGCTAATGCTAAGCTTTTACACTTCATTGAATGCCAATAATGTACTGTATTACCCCTGTCCGGACGGATTTTATTCTTGCTTCTGTTAGTTGAATCAAAACCAACACACGCCACAGTAAAGGGCAGTATGATCATTAAATTTAAACTTTATTGACGGCCATTTGCTAAACTATAGTCCTATCAATGCATGGCTTTATTGAAGTTTTCTCGAGATAGACTAGTTACCTCCCCTCCTTCTCAATTTTGAGGCAGCATTCAGAACTCAGATATTCAGCAAAATATAACCCTTGACGGGTATAAACCACATAGATCAGCAATCTTCGTTTTGTTGCAGTGCAGAGATATTGCTACAGTTCTTGAAAAAACTGGGCTTGACCGAAAACACTGGGCTTGCAGCTCGACTTGTAGCAGGAAACTGATTGCCGAGTTCGGCCGAAGTTGTAACGGTATAGTTGTAAGGACACTAAATTCCGTGTGTTTGGACGATTTACGGCCCATATTTGACGGATTACGAGAATCTTTGGGTGGTAGCATGCACAATGATCCTCTAAGGAATAAAATAGGTGAAATTTAGAGGTAGGCTAATTTCTGTTAAAATGCATACGGATGATCGCGAGGAGGTCGAACGGAAGTGATCTACCTCGTGCCTTTGATAGCTGACAATACTCTCTCCCCCAGTTAATTAACCCTATCTGGCCTGGGTTATTGGAACCTATTGTGGTCGGGGGGGGGGGAGGCGGCTGGGCTCTACCAGAAAATGTAAAAAAAAATCCAAGATGGCCGCTTTGATGATGTCACAGTCACGTCATTTTCAAAAACGGCATTTTTTGGTCAATTTTTCAATCAGATTTTCCGAATTTTTTATTTATGGAATTTCTCCGCAAAAACTGCATGATAAATTAGGAAATATTAATGTGATGTGAAATAAAATAGTTTTTGTCCGCTTTTCATCACGGAAAAGCAGGGATTTTGAAGAAATATGTCAAAAACATCATTTTTCTGGGAACCCACGTGGCCGCCATCTTGAATTTTT
The DNA here is from genome assembly GCA_036873755.1 of Hanleya hanleyi. Taxonomy (NCBI): domain Eukaryota; kingdom Metazoa; phylum Mollusca; class Polyplacophora; order Lepidopleurida; family Hanleyidae; genus Hanleya; species Hanleya hanleyi. Next base: position 7,920 of record JAVTVY010003011.1, on the reverse strand, counting down.
CAATGATCCTCTGCTCGGGGGGTTATGCAAATAGGCCCAAAATGACCCCAATTTGATAAACTATAAAGTCAAGGACTTTCAGGCCAGGTAGGGTCTAAAAAATCTCGTACATTTCGTCATTCTCGACTGCAAGGACTCTTTAACGCGACCCAACAGGAACATTCGATCAAACTATCCTTCCAGTCATTTCCGTTCTCTTTCTGTTATGTTTTCTTGTTTTGTTGAGATTTGTAGATGATGTATCCAGAGCAGAGCTACTTGTATACAGTCAACTGATATTTGACAAGAACACTTCTTTTCCGCAACAATTGTGTTGAAGTCTCAAGTGTTTTTGACTGAATCGCTATTTCCGGAATTGCTCGAAGTGATCTTGTATCAGTTGAGAGTGTCTGAGAACGTAAGGGTCTGTTTATCGTGTTTCACAACATTCAGCGAATGTACCAACAGATTGGTTTGCTTTTCTTTGGAAAGTGCAAGAGTCACGTTTCTTATTATAGTAAATACAGTTTCCGCAGAAACATGTGAATGACAGATACATTCAAGGGTTTGAGTATTACCATAGGCAACTGGAAACAGTTCGGAGCAAAGATTTGACATTGAAGATGTTGACAACTATATTCTCATACACTGATTTTCACTATGAAACATTTATATCTGATTGCCCTCATGGAATAAAACTGAATACTGCTATCGAACACACCAGAAACAATCCGAAAGAATCGTTAGCAAAACCTCGAAGTGCAATATCGGAAAGCAAATTATCAAGATGAATATAGGATGAATCAATCTATTTTGCCAGTTTGCAATATTTTGTGGTCTTAAACCGAAACCGCCAACTGAGCCGATCTGTTAGCTCGTTATCAAGAACAGTAACGTTACTCGAATTCGTAACCACTGCGTATACTGCTGTTCAGCTGATCACCCAATGTTAAATACAAACTTTACTGGGATAACAACTCCTGCAATGACTCTGGAATATTTTGATAGTGAAGTATTTGTCAGTTATCAGGAATACAATTTTGACGAAAGGAACACGGAATGAACACGGCATGTCTGTAAACTGTTGAGAGTGATGAAGACCTAAATCACTCCTGATGGAGGGATCTAAATATAGAGAAACGAGAAGAATAAACCTGAAGGCGGACCAGAAGATAGTCCTGACTGCACTGGAACAGTATGTGATGGAGTGGTCAGAGCGACAAAAAGTTGAATCTACAGTACTCGCTGATTGGCTGGACCTCGCCAAGAAGAAGGCCGTTGGAACAATCCACCATATCGACTATTGACAGAAGTACCATTCCTCATGCAAAACAAGTACTGAGAAACCTCAGTTCGCAAGACGTTCTAGTACATTCGTCATAGTCCCAGCAGACAAAGCTCCATATAATATAACATTCATACTAATAATAATATAATATTCATACATATATTCATATTCATAATATACATTACCAGGTGCTGGTTAAGGAATTGAGTGTAAATATATCATCATCAAATACGTCTACTTACTCCCAAACTGCACTTGCTCTGTAAAAGTTATTCAACAACCACAACACGTTTCTCAAGGAAAGAGGTATTTGTTTTCCAACCACTCATAACCTTATACCAAAAGTGTATTGGATTCCAAAATGCATAAATCCTCATTCAAAGTTAGATTCCTAGCTGGTTCTAGAAGCCTCTTTCAACCCTGTTGACGAGGCCCTTTAGTATGTAAAAGTGTTTTGGGAAAGGTATTGCGCCACTATTTCTAAACACTCTGGCGTTGAATGTATGTGGATATTAAAAAATTCAAAATGTCTTACGGGAGAACTTGATGCTAAAGGTCACATACCACACAGACATGTATCCACATGGGGTTTAACAACTCTCTATACTACAATCCCTCAACATGACTTTATTGAACGTCTTAAGTTCATTAATAGTATCTGTGTTCCAGAAAACTGATCACCGATGTATTAATGCCAGAAGCCATAAAGAATTCTTCAGCCCTACTACATATAAGGGATATAAAGGCGCTTTCAAGTATCGATCATTCCAAAGTCCGTTCCTTCTCATGTACCAGACGCTATATGAATGACACAGCGAAGGATCTTTTTATCCACCTTCACTGGATTTGAAGGAAACTACAGATAGCCCTAACGGTACATCATATTTAGACCTATATCTCTTTTATGCTTTTTTGGTCAAATGATCTCTTTATTGTAACACAAACGAGATGAATCCCCTCTACCAAAATGACACTAATTAGTTCGACAGGATTTGACCCAAGTTATCGCGGTATTTTTGTGTTAAATGCCGTTATTTTCATTTGACGACGATACAGCTCACCAATCCCCAGTGTACGAGTTGTCACAGCGACACAGCTCACCAATTACCAATATACCAGTTGTCGGAGCATTTTCATCATAGCTCTCTAGATTTGTATCTAATACCGCTTATGCCGGTGCTAGGGGTCGTGTGGTCATGTCATCCAAGTTGCCACATGAACAGGTATGTAAAAGCGTACCTGAGATACAACACATATCACGAATCGTTAGATTCTTGGTATGTACTTTAGAATAGGTTAACCAGAAGACTATACTGTGAAGTCATGTGGCTCCGTCAGTAAGTCGGCACCTCTTCCCACTTCCCTTATATACGTTGTAATTTTTACCTGTATATGGTGAGATTCTGCTGGTGGACGTTTCGTCTCCGAGGCCCGCCCCCTGTACAGACCTTTTTGACCTTTGGTATATGTTGGCATTGTGGGAAGTTGATGCTGGGTCGACATCGGGCCTTACAGACTAGTCTTTTGTGTTAAATGCCGTCATTTTCATCTGACAACGATACAGCTCACCAATGCGCAGTGTACGAGTTGTCACAGCGATACAGCTCACCAATTACCAATATACGAGTTGTCGAAGCATTTCCATCATAGCTCTCTAGATTTGTATCTATTACTGCTTATGCCGGTGCTAGGGGCCGTGTGGTCATTTCATCCAAGTTGCCACATGAACAGGTATAGAAAAAGCGTACCTGAGATACAACACGAATCGTCAGATTCTTGGTATGTGCTTTAGAATAGCTTAACCAGAAGACTATATTATGAAGTCATGTGGCTCTGTCAGTACGTCGGCACCTCTTCCCACTTCCCTTCCCTGCGTTGTGATCTATATAAATGAAGCGGACCTTCTCTCTCGTCGACTGTTCGACAAAAGGGATGATTATAATTTCGATAGTAAACTATCTTTTTCTGGACAGCAATATTCCAGTTGAGCTTGCATATGGCGTATACATATCTCACCTAGAATCAGTTGCTAGATTCTGTGTTAAATTTGACGATTTTAATCAACGTCATAAAACATTATTGCAGAACTTATAAAACATGGCTTTACCACCAAGCGGCTTCACCCAATGTTTCTTAAATTTGGCGACACATGTCGCATGCTAAAAACAAAATACGAGCGTAACGTGCAATATTTATATTTATATTTATCGAAACTTGTGTCTAATTCCGCCCAACCCGTGGTTAGGGGCAGTATGAACCATGTACTTCAAGAACCTCATGATTTTCATATGAACAGTCACAATCAAAGAACGTGACTGAGATACATCATTCTCTAGATAACGACTTTACAACGAAAATCATGTGGAAGGATACTGATCAGCGTCACGGATTTGATATTTTTGGAAAATCATGTCATTCCGTCATCAATAAACACTGTTGATTCTCTTGAAGAAAACTAGCCTATGTTTATGTATACTATGATTGTTTTTTGTATTTGTTTTTAATTTGGTGTTAATTTTGTTATATGGGCTATGGAGTAGGTCTTTGGCTTATGTAAACGTAAATTCTTTAACGGACGACGGGTGAATATTGAATGACGGTCTAGACTCTTGTATTTCAACGGACGCTCAGCTCTTGTTACTGGTCGTCTGTTCACGCCATTCAACGTATCCACGTAAATGGTCACGTAATTCGAAGTGTCTAAATGAATGGTCAAGTCATTCAATGTGTCAAAATAAATGGTTACGTCATTCAAAATGTCCAAATGAATGCTCACGTCCTTCAATGTGTCCACATAAATGGGCACGTCATTGCACCTCTCCACATAAATGGTCCCGTCATTCAAGATGCCCAAATGAATGGTCATGTCATTCAAAGTGTCCAAATGAATGGTCAAGTGATTCAAGGTGTCCACATAAATGGTCACGCCATTCAAGGCGTCCACTTAAGTGGTCAGGTTATTTAAGGTGTCCACATAAATGGTCACGTTATTCAATGTGTTCCCATAAATGGTCACGTTATTTAAGTTGTCCACATAGATGATCGCATTATTCAAAGTGCCCACATAAATCGAGACGTTATTCGAAATGTCCACATAAATAGTCACGTCATTCCAGGTGTCCACATAAATGGTCACGTTATTCAATGTGTCCACATAAACGGTCACGTCATCCAAGGTCTTCACATGAATGGGCACTTCAGTCATGGTCACGTCGTTCAGTGTATCCACATAAATGGTCACGTCATTCAAGGCAAAACTATTTTATGTTACAATGCATTCGGGAAATCATGCTTGTGACTTATTAAATATATGACATTTTGTCAGATTAGGCCGTCCTGTGTTATCATCTGGTGTTTTTATTATCTTTATTTCCTAATGGTGCTATATGTCATGCAAAGAAAAATTTCAGAATATTGAGTCGAAAATTATTTTGATGAACGACGGCTGAATATTGAATGTCGGATTTGACGGTTGCTATCCACCACCATTGCATCTTATCTCTTACTTCTTATGTAGAGGTTGAATATTACTTGTCTTCCAATAATCCTCTATGTGTGTATACATTGGTTTTCCCATTTGCTCTATTACAAGTATATACAGATAGATATATATGTTGGTAAGTACACGGTCAATAAAGTCGTACATATATACTATATAGTGCAGCTTTTATCCGCGGTCCTCTACTATTATCAATCCCGTTTTGCGGTTTTCATTCGGATATCAATTGGGTGAGATTGAGTCTCAACGACATGGTGAACAGAAAAGATGTACCTCCTTGAACCGCTATGGCGCCACCATCTTGTTCCACTTTTGTTCATCTGGGGATGTTTGTATGCTCCCAGACAAGAATGGGGGCCAAAATGATCTATTTTCACGGCAACTAACGAGTTTTGTCGAGAGCCTTTGGTAAGGTCTCGCTACAATACAAATCTCATAGACCAGGTACCCTTGAGAAGACAGGACTCTAACTCGGGGGACACGACGCCATTGTAGTGGACATTATAGCAATCTGACTATGAGGATAATCCCGATGAAGAAGGTTGCACAAGGGCGGTGTGGAGTGCTTAAACTCCGCCAATTCTCCACGTACGGAGATCTCTCGTCTCATTGGTCGATCGCCGCGCCAGCTCGCAATAGTCCGGACGAGTGGTCGCCCTCGAACGGAGATTGGAAATAGACCATTATATTCACCATTCGCAAGCAAAGCACTCGTGGTTTGGCTCTAAGACGATTAATGCTACAGTGAACAATTGCAGCCAGACTTAGCGGAGTCGAAGGCCGGGAGAAACCATCCTCGCCTTATTCATTCCGCAAACAGCCATTTTTCGAATGGCCACTTGAGTTTATATAGAAATTTATGCAGCGCTGAAAGGCATCGAATTCATACATCCTTAATAACCGTGATGGCCCGGCTGTATTTACTCCTATGTAGCGTAGATATACTGAAACACGCTATTTTTTTTTATACTTTTCGAATAACATACCAAGTATAGCTATAGGGTATGAATAGAGGCACAATATTGGATTAATCTGCAACACCATTAGACGGATTGGTATATGCTGTCTTCATCAACATATGAGTCAAAGTAAACAGTTAATACACAGATGTGAACAGGAAGGTAAACTGCCAAATAGTGCTGCCTTTCAGAAAATATGAAACTAGTATTGAGAGAACGGGTTACACAGGGTGTAAGCAGGAAACAACAACAACAACAACAACAACATAGGAGTCAAAATCGACATTCAATAAGCAGGAATCTTGTCTATGTTGAATTCCTGTGTCCATATTCGCCAGACATTTCTGTATATTTTTTATTAACTAATTAATTTACCTAATTAATTTCATAATTATTATTTTAAATATTTTAGGGTTGTTGGTCCTTATCTTCGATCCCTAGATAGCAACGGTACATTATATATATAGGCTACACTTAATGTCAACAGGAGCGTCACATAATGCCAAACAACACCAGTTCACGCACAGCTGGCATGCATGTGTAAAAAATAAGACGTTAGATTGAACATATCGGTCTAATCAAAATAAAACGGTAGCGCATTTTAGTTCGTCTCGAAGGATTCCTGTGTTGTTCATGTCCAAAGAGGGAAGACTGTTTTCTGTGTGACCATTTAAAACCAAAGATTCAAGCAAGCTAGAGAGAAGCGGTCAACAGTTTCCAGTGATGTCTGCAAGGTATCGTGATATTCCTGTCCTCAATGGCACGGGGTTTGAATTTCCAAGCTAAAGTATAAAATAACTGTCAAGCTTTCAATGTGTCTGTTGATACAAATATCATGGATATCTTGAACATATGAATTTTAAAGCTTCTCAGATCTGCTATGTGCACACATGAAATTTGTCAAATCTATTTAAAGTCTTCCCTTGATCCAAATATTTAAAATCTTAAGAATATAAGCTGACCCAAGGAATGAAAATTACGTCATGGTTTAGTTAACTCGCAAATGCATGCTTCCGTTAAGTCAGATGGATTACCTCCCCTTATTTCTAATAGGAGTGACACCACAATTGTTTCGTTAGTCGTTATGTAATAGAATACAACATTACACAAACCTTCCGAGCCAAAAATCCTTTGGATCTTGCAATAATCACCCTCTGAGACATCACACGTTAATATCAATATTCCGCTACCATTAGCAGATTATATTTTAAGACAATCGGGACGTGTTCAGATAGTCAAGTTGTCAACTCCGGTCCTGTCTGCTTCTGCCAAATAGTGAAACAAAAGTGAAACAATTCCACTTCGGACAACAAAGCAATCTCCTGCAACTATAGATGGTATATACTTCAGAAATACTAATAAATCTTAGTTTAAAAAAAAAAGACATCAAATATATGCTGTTCAGATTTCAATTTTTGTGAGTTTCCATCAGTGTGAAAACTTCCAAAAGTTTATTTCGGATTTCGGAACTAAAATCATTGACATGTGAAAAAGTAACTTTCATCCAGGTGGAACCTCCTACAATTTTAATAGAAACTAAAAAAATCTGGTATGTCGTATATTTGTTTGTTTTGATTTCACTCACACTTTTACGAGAGTGAACAAAACTGCCACAAATTCAAAAAATACCAATTCTTCTTTGATAGTTGTTTACATTTAGGTATAGTTAAGATTTGAATGTAAAATTTTAATAAACTGAGCAGTCTATAAAACACAGAGCTATATATTGATTTAGTTTGACTAGAAGAGCATTGATAACAACGTTAACAACTTTAAAATCGAATGTCATTTCAAAGTCGGTTTTAGCTGTGTTACCAAGCAAGAGTATGAATATACATAAATTAAATTGCTATTTGCATATAAATAAATTTATATTGACATTACAAAAATTTTCATTTAAATGGACAAAATTACTCCATTCACTCTTTAATCAGACATTACTCCATTCACTCTTTAATCAGACATCAGCCTATCACAATATGTATATAGGCAATACTTTTGATCTAGGCATTGTGAATAGTAAAAAGTCCATGAATAATAGATAGGTTATCGGCTCGTCATGATGCCGACGTCTGTCTCGTGGTCAACAGATGATCGGGAAAACAAGGGAGGCGGCAGTCTAAATCAGATAGTACCATCGACCACGTCTGTATTATACGAATAAATCGTGTTGCCTTTTCCTTTAAGCGCATTCA
>JAVTVY010003010.1:0-35224 GCA_036873755.1 Hanleya hanleyi | reverse complement strand
TGGTAGATTGTGTGACTGTGTACTCACCCACTGAGATTGTCTGTATATCACTGTCACTATCACTGAAGTCTTTAGATTCCCCCGAGGTCACATTGACCACCTGAACTGTTGTTGTGGCAGAGTTGTCTGAGCCGCTGAGATCTAGGCTTCCTGCAGGTCCATCATAGGCTGTTCATAAACAACAGAGATATATCTTAAACATTGATCAACTCAGAAGTATGGACTCCGACAATGGTCATGATGGTACAGTATGGTAAATACTTCCTCGTTAAGAATCACCAATCATTCCTTCCCTAAGACAGTTATCTAACAGCTTGTTGATTATTGATAGATGCTACAATACCAAAGTTACAGGCTCAGCCTCAATCACATTTCGCTATTTTTTTATACTCCTATGTAGTTACACAACTGCTGAGGTGAAATTTAGTTTATAAAGTTAAAGTCATGAAGACTCCCACAAAAACAAATTGGATTGGGCATTTCATGACAATGTCTAGTCCGTCTGATATGTCTTTCTATTCCTAACACCGATTGCTGGGATGCATGCTCCACAACCCCCCTTTGAGGTTGAAGGGTGAAAACAATGCCAGAGCACATCTATATAATATAGTTATCATTCACCATGTAATTATCACACATGTTCACGAAGTAGTCACATATTAAACAGTCCGCACAAGAATGTAGTGAGTGAGTGAGTGAATAGAATTTAACATCGCTTTCAACAATATTTCAGCTATATCGCGATGAATAAATGGATGTACGGTATATTGATATTGATGTTATTGATATTGACGTTAAAGGGCCATAACTCTGGAGAAATCATTGAAACTGTAACTGACAGAGCACACCTACATGATACTAAAGCATATACCTATAAAATTTCTAACTTCTTCAGCAATTATTATGGGAGATACAGCCTGGACAACAACTTACTATACTATATATTTATGTCAATGAGAAATGGCTAAAGATACTAAGTAAGACAGTAAATCGTTCATGTAAGTGTCAATCAATTGGTAAGATGTGATCCGGACAATCATGTATTGAAATTGATGATAAAGGGGTATAACTCTGTAGAAAATGCCAAAAGGAAAACAAAACTCCTGATAGTGCATATCTGCAAGGTACTAAGCATCTTCCAGGTAAGTTTTGAAGCGATCCATAAAACAGTAACAGCAATATTGACCAGACAGGAATACATGTATATTGATGTTGATGATAAATGGAAAAGCATCAAAATGGTTAAAAATCCTGATAGTGGATATCGGCAAGATACTAAGTATCTTCCATGTAAGTTTTGAAGTTGACAGAACTCTTGGGGAAAATCGTCGGAACAGATAAAAGCATTACATTGCACACCTACATCATACTAAGCACTTCTTCGACAATTATCAAGAGATACAGCCAAGATAACAATGTACAATATACATATGGAAGTCATCAATAAGGGGACATAACTCTGTGGAGATCAGAGAAAGGGGTAAAAACCTGACTGCACATCGACAACGTACTAAGCATCTTCCATGTACGTTTCAAAGTTGTCTCTCAAATAGTACGAGATATGGGATAGATAAGCATCACCGAAATGGGTAAAAAGCTTGACAGTGCACTTAACTTCTTCATCAACGCAGCAAGGAAGCAATCAGAGATTGCTCAATTGTATGCCCCCCTTCCGCTTTAATCCGACACTGCTCCACCATTGTTCTGTTTTGTATTGGTCTGTGGAGGCCTAATTTGGCTAATTATAAAAATTCTGTTTCAGTCACTTTTTTCGGCATGCCTCGCATAATACATGTACATATTCCACACGGGACTTTCGCCAAATTCAAAAATGTGACCTGGTTATGAGACCTACATTCCTTGGGAGTATATTGTGGTGAAATTATGAAGCGATCGTGAACTTTGAATTTTGTATCCAATTCACTCTTTTTGGAGCAATTTCATACTTCAGGACCTATATGATCTACTTTGGAATGTGCTTTGGACAAATAAATATATCCCATTCATTTAGGTTTGATGAACAAAAGGCCATAACTCTTGAAAATATAACCGAAAGCAGAAAAACTTCACGCTGCACACCTATGGGGTACTGACCACATATCATGCAAATTCCATAATTGTCCATACAATATTAACCGAGATCCAGCCCGGACAAGTCCCAATTCACAAAGATTTCAAGAACAAAAAGGGCCATAACTCTTGAAATATACGCGAAACGCGGAGAAACTTCACACTGCACAACTACAGGGCACTCACCACATATCCTGCAAATTTCATACTTGTCCATACAATATTAACCGAGATCCAGCCTGGACAAGTCCAAATTCACAAAGACTTGATGAACAAAGGGCCATAACTCTTGAAAATATATGTGAAACGCAAGAAACTTCACGCTGCACAACTACAGGGCACTGACCACATACCCTGCAAATTTCATAATTGTCCATACAATATTAACCAAGATCCAGCCCGGACAAGTCCCAATTCATGGAGATTTGAGGAACAAAGGGCCGTAACTCTTGAAAATATAGGCGGAACGGGGAGAAACTTTACGCTGCACAACTGTGGGGCACTGACCACATGTCATGCAAATTTCATACTTGTTCATACAATATTAATCAAGATCCAGCCCGGACAAGTCCCATTCACAGAGATTTCAGAAAAAGGGCCATAACTCTTGAAAATGATACCGGAACTCGGAAAAAACTCTACGCTGCACAACTAAGAGCCACTGGCCACATTCCATGCAAGTTTCAATCCTGTCCATCAATTATTAACCGAGATATCGCGCGGACAAGAAATTCGGACGGACAGACGGACGGACAGACAGACGGACGGACAGACGGACGGACAAAGCGATCGCTATATGCCCCCCCTCTAGTTAGAGGGGGGGCATAATTAATAACAGAGATACAGCATGGACAACAATACTGAAGTAATCAATAAAGGGACAAAACCCCATGGAAAATCACAGAAAATGGTTAAAAAAAAAACAAACAAAAAAACAGACAATGCACATCTACAAGGCACTAAGCATCTTCCATTTAAGTTTTACAGTTGTCCATCAAATAGCAACTGAGATATGGGCCGGACAAACGTATATTGTTAATAATAAAGGGCCATAACTCAAGGAAAAATATCGAAACCTGCAAAACCCTGACAGTGCACATCTGCAAGGCACTAAGGAGCTTCCATGTGAGTTTCAAAGTTTTCAATCAAATAGTATCCCAGGTATCGTCCGCTCAAGAATGACCACATATGGATGTCCTGACGAACACATGGATGGACAAAGTGATTGCTATATGCCCCAGGACTTCCAACACTTTTTTGATAATCCATGCCCAGCGCATGGATATAGAGCCAGTAATGATATACATGTCCTACCAAAATTTGTTGGTGTTGTAGACTTGGAATTGGAGGTCATCAAGGGGCGTGACTCTTCTCGGTTCCGCCGATCCCTCCCTGAGTTTGGCCGATCTACATTAGGCTGCATCATTCCAGAGGCCTGTCTCTTCTTTTTGTTCTTGGCCTCGATGATCCGGCGCTGACAAAGACAATATGAAAAGATAGAAGTTATTCAATAATAATGTTAGGATAGTAATTATTCAAGCAAAAAGATACATATTTATATAATTGAAGTTATTTTTACTAGTGTAAATATTTTCTCAGATTTTCTTTTAGAAATTGGAACATTTTTTACAGCATATCTGTGGATAACTCTTTCTTGTTTATAATATCTACAATAGCTGTGATGCATGACAGATAGAATGACACATAGTTTTCTGCAGATTGATCTCTGTGATGATGGGCTAGCTTATTTACGAGAATTGATGAGATTAGAGTAAATAGCCCTTGTCAAACAAGAACATGAGATTGATCTAATCAAAACCCCTCGGCTTTCCCCAAGTGATTGTTACCCATGTGTAGTGTGAATTGGGGAAGAGATAGTTCTATGTGGGATGATAAAGATATACCGGTAGTTGGTTACATTCAGGCATATAGGACAGAAATAGAAAAATTATATATCTGTAAAGGGGCATAACTCTGTAAAATATAGGTCGAGGGGAGCCACTTTCGATAGGCGTCTGACTTAGCACTCTGTAAAATAAGAACCAAGACGAATAAGCTGTACCGAACATGGATCTGCAGATTTAACTTGTACATTCAGCTACAGATAACAAAATTGGAGATTATTACATCTGAAAGGGGCATAACTCCATAAGCTGAGACGAGAAATCCTTTGTTGGCTTGTAGAACACAACAATATAAATAAGTTTCCAAATATAGTAGCTATGCCACACAGTTCTGCAGATATAGTTGATTACATTCAGGGATATAGGACAGAAATAAAAATTAATATATCAGTAAAGGGGCATAACTCTGTAAAGTATGGGCCACTTTCGATAGGCGTCGGACTTAGCACTACTGTAAAATAAGGACCGAGACGAATAAGCTGTACTGAACACGAATCTGCAGATATAACTTGTACATTCAACTACAGATAACAAAATCGAAGATTATTACATCCGAAAGGGGCATAAGCCGAGGCGAGTAATCCTTTGTTGGCTTGTAGAATACAACAATATAAATAAGTTTCCAAAATATAGTAGCTATACCAAACACAGTTTTGCAGATATAGTTGGTTATATCCAGGCATATAGGACAGAAATAGAAATTAATATATCTGTAAAGGGGCAGAACTCTGTAAAATATGGGCCAAGGGAAGCCACTTTCACGGACGTTAACGGACGTACAGACAGACGGACGGACGTACACGGCAACGACAATACCCCGAGGCCAAAATGGCCGAGGGGTAAAAACTGCATATATACAGCTAATGTAAATTTTCAGGTAACACAGGACGAGATGAATAGTATGGGTATAATAGGGTTTGATAGCATACCTGCTGCTCAAGTTTGTTCTGCTGCATGGCTGAGTTATAGTCATCAGGGACGCTGAAAAATAAAGCAAACATCACCTTTTCATGAAACATTATCATCTCAGCTCACTTTCACAACTAAAATAGCTTATTGTTAAGGGGAGGGGGCAGTAGTATATGGGAAAATAAGGCTTCTTTGTTGCAGGTGTTGAAAAAGCAAACTTCATATAAAATTCTAGGCCATAGAAATACACCGCTTCATAATATTATATCAAAGGAATATACACCAGACATTTTCATATTTTACCTATATCTAATCATGGTAGCTATTTAACTTGAAAGCAGAGCTAATTGAATGAAAGGTATTTCTTTTGAATTTAGATTTTTTTTTGTTACTTTTTCAATTTCATTATAACCCCATATATCTGAGAGAAATCTGTGAGATACTTACCTGCCTGGAGGAACACTCATGGTCCAGCCTTTAGACACAGGCTCAGCCTCCCTACAATACACAAACACACTCACATATAGTATTTCAATAAGCTTGTTAACACTTCACCACAAAATCGTCATCAATAAGGGATCATTGAATTGGCACTTGATTCCTACCAAGACAATAACACAGTGAAGAGTCTTTAGCCCAACCAGACTATAGCCTAATCTGTTACGGGTATTACCTCCCTTGGTCCAGTAGAGGCAAATTCATGGTGAAGGGAAATTCTGCTAAGTACCTATGTGATTCTCACAAGGACAGTTGACTAAAAAAATACAATTTGTACCTCTATTCAGTTCCCTTCTTATACAGAAATAATTTATGAGAAAAGTGATCCCTATATAAGCTTTTCATCATCAAACTTTCATATTCCGCAAAGAAATTCAACAGGAGTACCAGATTGAAATCAGACACCTCACTTAGCTGATAAGAGACCATGATCACTACTGGTATTATACAGACCAACACAGCATGATAAAATATCTGGTGAATTTCATGCAGGAAACCAATAAGGAAACGGAAATTATTCCATTGTTCACCATAGTTTTCTTTCAATTGTGATTTGACAAATGTGTTTGTATTGTATATTACAAGACAATGTCCCATGAATTATAGCTCACTAACCCATAATAATCACCTTTCACCAATACCTCATTTGACATTTTGGGGTTTTATATTTTCATTGTTTGTGTGGATCTGCTTTATAATAGCTTCTCATCTAACCATTCAAAACTTTTAAAATTTGGACTATGTGATCTACACACACCAATGTACACAACTGTCCCTCATACATGTATATTGTCTTACTCATCTTGAAGACATGAATTCATGTTGTGGGGTTTGAAATGTCCAGAAATGGGTATGTCACATTTTAAAAACATTTCGGCAAAACAATTATAAGCAACTTAAAACAACGACCGTATTATTTAAATTGCTTTGATTAAACACAAATATTTTCGATATGATCGCTCTCTGAAAAGAGCGATATATTTAAGGTTCAGTGGAAGAGTTCACAAGTTAATTTATACAGGCTGTATACTATCCTGGAGTACCGATAGGGAGTTGACTTAAATTTACTTCAGGCTGGGCTGCTCCACACTATGGAATGCTTACTGTAGATATTATGTATGTATTTACATGTTGAAGATGACAACCATACATGTATATCTACAACTTTAATACTTAGATGTAGAACAGAGTTCTCCAGATTATACTGAGCCAATTGTATGGCTAGCATTACTGTATTACATGTACATGTTATATGTTACTGGATCTCTCCCAGTGCTCAACCTCCTCCTGTATGTATATATATGTATGGCAATGAACATAATTGCCATGTAGGCAGTGGCATAAATGCAATAAAATATCATGTCATATATCAGAGCCATGTGCAGTGATGAGTGTATTCCATATAATAGTCAGGACAGCTCCATCCTCTCCTTCAAGCTATAGACACATGTCATGTCATATAGAAATCAGATATGAGCTTGCCAAGACCTTGTAGTCAGGATATTCTTTTATCTCCAATATGGCAAGTAGTGGTTGTATTGCTTTCGAAGAGAAAAATGTTCATAACCTTCAAGCAGCCAATCAAATTTGATTTTTTGAAGAGGTCAACAGGGGCACTTTCCCTAATATGGACAATGGAAGATTTATAGAAATATGACATCACCAAACTGCATTCTGTTGTGGAAATTTGTGATGTTCGGCCAAGGTAACATGTGTGCAGTGTTCGACTTGGGTATGCGAAGATGGGACAGTCATGCCGCAGCCTTGAACTGACTGCTCACAAGAACAGGTCTTCTGATCATGAATTCTGATATGCAAAAATCTGGTAGAATGACAGAATGAGAATCCTTTGGCCCAAAGGACATTTAAATAGGGCAAGGTTTAAGGGACAGATTGGTAACCTGATTTAACATGTCCCTCCTCATAATGCTGAATTGAGGGACCTTCACAAACTAGACATACATGTAGACTGCAGTGTTGGCAAGTCTTGGCCTACATGTAATCCTTGACTGAAGAATATTTTGCTGGCAAGCAATTGGACCATTTTTGACCCAGTGATCTCAAAGAAACAGGCCCGTAGCCAAGGGGGGTTTTCTGGGTTTGGGGCAAACCCCCCTTTCGGAAATATGATATATTTTTCTCATATAAATGCCCTTTTCAAACACTGAAGCGAACCCCCTATTTGCTCCTTTTTCCATACAGCGAACCCCCTGATGTGCCCTTTTGGAGTGAAGGCGAACCACCCCTCAGTAAATCCTGGCTACGGCCCCCAGAAACAAGTCAATCTCACTCATTTTCTGCCCATATGTATGTGGAATATACTTGGAGCATCTAGGCACATTCGTTCTCGAGAACTGATTGTGACTGAATGTTCATCATAGGCTTGTTGAATAATTAAAGCATTTATCATTGTCATGGTTACAGAAGGAGGATTCCTTTCATAAATATAACTGAACCTATATCATATCATATTGTGACCTAAATATAGTGTCGGTATATAAAGGTGAATGTATACTCTAAAAATACACTGGTATGACAATGTCGCATAAAAATTCAGTTTTTAAATTTTACTTTATAAACGGATCAATGGCGAAATAGCTGCGTAAACAGGAATAGTTAAATTACTGGAATGTCAGCATTAGCATTCTGTATGTTCGCACAAAAATCTATAAACGCATTGAGCCAACAATCTGTCTCAAGGCGAGAGTAAATATTATATGGCTGTACTGTGGACACTGCCATGCTGCATATTGTCAGGAACCATGGTAGCCAATCCTGCTTACACTTCAACCTAACAGAAAATTAATCAGGACTATTTTTTTGTTCACAATGAGGAAGATGGTATATAAAATCATAGAAATGCAATATCACAGATTCAAAACAAGGGTTCAAATGAACAAAATGGACAGATGGACAAGTGAATCAGAAAGTGGATGAAAGTGTGAGCCTTCATATCTAAACCTTGAACATCAAACAGAAGCTGTCTGTTTTGTTAAGTATACTTTTTCAGAACACTGATATTTATTTCAAATGAACTAGCATGTATATAAACCATCAACATCAATAATGTCTGTTATTATCACAAAACTTAACATGAAAACTGAATGTTGACATGCAGAAAGTTCAACTCTTAGTAATTTTGACCAAAAAAATTTTTATATCTTGATATTAAGCATGCCTGCAAAGTTTCAGAACACTCTGATGTTAACATCAAAAGTATTAATGCGTATAAACCTTCAATATCAAAAGAGAAAGTGTCATGTTGTGATCACAAAACTTTAACACAAAAACTGGATGTACACCATGAAGCAGTCAATGAGACATCATTAATATTTAGAACAGATTCATGTTGGGGGCACGCCCGGTAAAATTATGTTACAAGCTCGTTAGCGAAGGTGTGAGAAATGCTTGAGTTGTCGTCGAGCCAGATTTAATCCGCTTACGTGGCACCCTGGTGAGCTACAGCTTAGCCTCTCCTTAGCCTCTCTCAATAGCTGAATGCCCGTTCAATACACACATGTGGCTGTCTATTCAGTTTGATTTCTCACTGCAGGGACATTAATATGAGTTTACATTGCCTCATGTTAGATTTGTTTTTATCTTGAAAACATGAGCAGTGTGACTAACGTCACAGGACCTACGAAGTAGAGTAGGCATTAGGACTTGGAACGCGAACTGAACTCTTGGAAATCCCCGCCCCCAGTTAGAATCCTGCCTATATTAAGATGGGCACCGCCCAAGTCAGTATCGCCAGTGATTTTCATCAAAAATCACCAGAAATTTTCATCAAAAGTAGGTCAGCTCAAGACTTGTTGGTAACAATCTCCTAATGCGCCTTCATTCCAAAAATAAATAACGATCGCCGATTTAATTTCACAATTTGTTAACTAAAGGAAACAGATTGAACAATAAAAACGCTTTACGTGTGAAAATATATCGATCTCTTTAATGGTTTTCAGTGCCCTTGTCCAGGATCAAAACAACTTTTTGAATCGCATTATTTTCCCAACAATACAACAATTTTTTATATATAGTACTATAGTAGAAATGTAGCATTTATGTAGTTTACGGTAATTCAACTCAAGACCAACATCGTCTCTGCACAAGATAATGATTTCATGCCATTCTCCTGAGCATAACCGGTACAAAGACGAATAAATAGCGTCTACTTACTTTATCTAGTTAAATCCTACCCGAAGAAAATAAATTAAGACCCTTTAAACATGCCATCATGGCTTTGTTTCACCCTCAGTAAACTTTTATCGTTGTTACTCACGCAGACTAATCTGAAGGATGATGCCATATCTTTCTTCTGCTGGGTCATTTAATTGGTTGATGTAGTAAATTTCACCACCAGTGCGTAACTGTAACTTGACCTGAATTTGACGCCTGATGTTGTCTGTGAGGAAATGTTTCACGGATGTGAAATAGGATACACGTTAACGGCCACAGTTTTCATATATCTAGATAACAATATACTGAATTGTGTGTAGGCTGGCAAGTTGGTAATAGCAGTGTAGAAAAAGGCACTAACAAATGATGGAAAATTAGCATTTCCTATTTCATTATCCCATCACGTTTTGTACTGTGTTATATATACAGTGAAACATACAGCCAAGGGTTCCCGATGGGCATGACAGTGCACTCGCTGAGCTATCAATAAATAATAAAAAAAAAAATTATAAATCAAATTTTCAGCAGAATTCGATCAGCTCAGAACTTGTTGGTAACAATGCCCTAATGCACGTTCGTGCCAAAAATCAAGGTTCTAATGTCAATGGTTCTCCTTATTTTGCCGACGAAAGGACTCGGATGGACTGACTGACTCACTCACTCACTCATTACCGGACAATTTGCGATCTGTAGCCTACTTCGTAGGAACATGGCAGTGTGACTATGCGTCACAGGACCTACGAAGTAAGGTAGGCATTAGGACAGGCACTGAGCTCTTGGCAATCCCCCCCCCCCCCCCAAGTTGAAATCCTGCCTATATTAAGATGGGCACATGCAGCCCAAGTCAGAATCACCAGAGATTTTCATCAAAAATCACCAGAAATTTTCGATTAAAACAGTATTGAATATTTTGTTGAAGATTAAAAGTGATGGGATTGAATGAATAGTTTACCAGTTACTGTGCTGATGTGAATCTGTGACACACCAACACACTCTGTAGCAGTGATTCTGTGACACACCAACACACTCCGTGGCAGTGATTCTGTATCCCTTAATCAAGGAATCAAAATTTGAAATGACAAGAAAAATTTAGACATAATTACACATGTAATGTTTTTGTTTAAATTATATCCCAGTGTGATATATAGTCAATATTCAAGAAGTACAATCAAAGTTACTTTATCTAGTTAAATTCTACCCAAAGAAAATAAATTAAGACCCTTTAAACATGCCGTCAATGCCAGATGTTGAGTTTTATACAGCTGTAGATCAGGGCTCTGGGTGCATATATCATGTTTCCATACCCTTAATGCACACAACAGCGGCAAAACAAAGCCTCCTTGAACAACCTATCTTTATACAGGAAATTCTTAACCCAGAAAATACCATTCTCTCTCAAAAGAAAACAATTTACGTCAGGAAGGCCTTTTTTATTAAGCTAATTTTGTTAGGTAGGGGCCTACTTACAAATGTAGATTCAATAATTGTCATGAAATTTCTTTGGTTATATCTTAATTGCATGTATACATGTATAACACACTTTCATTTGAGAGTCCAGACATTCCACCATTCATGTGAACAAATTGTACTAAACATGGAATAATCAGTATACAGTATATCATTCTACAGTATCAGTACTATGTTACTATCTGTAGCAGTTGAAACCCAGAAAAACTTACACAATTAAAACCAGTAAAGAAATTTGGTATGGAGATTTGAATGAGTAAACTACTAAACAACTTACATGATACCAACAAAATGTCCCAACACAAGCTGATAAATTCCTTGGGTGGCTTGCAGGACAGCTTTGTTTCACCCTCAGTAAATTTTATCATTGTTGCTCACAGGCTAATCTGAAGGATGATACCAGATCTTTCTATGTTCTGCTGGGTTATTGCTTCAGGCTGACTTAATTGGTTGATGTAGGATATTTCATCATCAGTGGCAATTTGACCTAAATTTGAAGCCTGCATGATTTGGTCTGTGATGAAATGTTTGGATGTGAAATAGGATACACGTTAAAGGCCACAGTTTACATATATCTATAACAATATACTGAATTGTGTGTATTAAGAATGGCAAGATGCCTGGTAATAGCAGTGTAGATAAATGCACTAACAAATGATGGAAAATTAGCATTTCCTATTTCATTATCCCATCACGTTTTGTACTGTGTTATATATACAGTGAAACATACAGCCAAGGCTTCCCGATGGGCATGACAGTGTACTCGCTGAGTCCCAGTGGGACCTGCATATGGCGTATACATATCTCGCTTAGTAGCATTTGCTAGATCCTGTGTTAAATGTGATGATTTTAATCAACGTCACAAAACATTGTTGCAGAAACTTATAAAACAGGGCTATTCCACCAAGCGCCTCCACTCAAAGTTTCTCAAATTTGGCGATACATATCGCATGCTGATAGCAAAATACGAACGTAGCGTGCAAGATCTATGGCGCTACGTTTCGTAACTTGTGTCTAATTCCGCTTAACCCGGGGCTAGGGGCCGTATGAACCCATGTACTTCAAGATCCTCATGGTACTCATATGAACAGTCACAATCAAAGCGTGACTGAGATACATCTTTTTTTAGATGACGACTCTATAACGAATATTATGGATTAAGAATACTGATCAGCGATACGGATTTGATATTTTGGAACATCATGATGTCTTGCCGGCATCATTGAAAACTGTTGACCGCTTCTCTCTTGCAGGAAACAAGCCTATGTTTATGTCTACTATGATTGTCTTTTTGAATTTGGTGCTAATACTGTTATGTGGAAAATGGAATAGGTCTTTGGATTATGGACGCGGATATTCTCTAATGGATGACGGCTGGATTATGAATGACGGACTAGACACTTGTAATCAATAAATAATAAAAAAAAATAATTATAAATCAAATTTTCATCAGAATTCGGTCAACTCAGAACTTGCTCGTAACAATGCCCTAATGCGCGTTCATGCCAAAAATCAAGGTTCTAATGTGAACGGTTCTCCTTATTTTGCCAACGAAAGGATTCGGATGGACTGACTGACTGACTGACTCATTACCGGACAATTTGCGATCTGTAGCCTACTTCGTAGGAATAAAATTTTGTACCTTTGGAAGCATAGTACCAGCGCTGTATCGGTACCGCACGCAATTTAATACATGGCTTGCCAATGGTTACAATCATGTTTCACTTCCAGTGTTGCGCGCGCAAACTTGCCTGCAGAAAGTTCTTGGTATGAAGGGAGACAACTCGATTAACATGCAAATTAATAGGCAATGTCCTAAGACGGCTCGCATTTATAGTCGTGATTTAGCGTTATTTATCGGAGGAAATTTATGGATGCGATACATTAGACACAGAACATGCATTGCATTAAAAAAAAATCTTATGACATATGATCAGTGAATTGACATTCTAGAAATCTTTAAACCTAGTCCTATAGGGCGGTGGGCACGGCCTATATTCCGCGAAAAAAAAATACAAATCTAAATAAATAGTTTTCATTTCGAGTATTATAAACGTTTTTGTATATTCTTCGTTCTTCTTGTAATGTTTACAAGAAAAGTTAGCTTGTATTCGCCGCGAATTTTCCGCGATATACCGACACCAGGTTTTAATACCGGTAACTTGCTATGAAAACGCATCCATAAAATAAAAATCTAACTGCTTATTTTTCATCTCGAGTATTATTTTATTATTATTTTTGCTGTATCTTTAGCTGTTTTCTTGTAATATTTATCGAAAAAGATGGTGTCAATTCGCCAAGAATTTTCCGCGATACCGACACTTGGTATTGATAACTTTACTTGAAGAGTATTTATTATAGGATCATGAAATAAAATATCATTTCTGTTTCTTTAGCAGTTTCCTTGAAATATTAATGGGAAAAGATGGTGCCGATTTGACGCGAATTTTCCCTGATATTCCCGACAGTATAGGTTTTGATAACTTTCCTTTGCAAATGCATTTATAGAATGAAAACCTAAATAAAAAAATTTTCATCTCAGTATTATAGAGATCATGAAAATATGAATGCCATGAATTATTTTTATAAATAATATCATTACCTTCAGCTATTTCTTGCGATGTTTACTTGTACACGTGTAACACGATTTGTCGAGATTTTTAACGAAATTCGCCAGGACAGGCTTCCTTATAAAAAGCTTAGGTTGGGACCATATATATATCCGGAGGCTAAAATGACATCTAAGACCTTGATTCAAAACGATATTTGATGTATGTCACAGCTTATAAAAAGTGGCATTGCAACACTAGATTGCTTTTGATCAAAGTGATGGCAAATGAACAGAAAATGAGAATTTGGCCAGAACGGATACGAAAGTGTTGTTTTTAGTACAAATTTTATTTCTGAATATATAGTCGCATTACCGTAGCCCCATTAAGAAGATAAGGTATCTTGCAATAACGAAGTTCAAATTCAAACTTAGTTCCGTAGGACATGAAATATGAAAATTAAAAAAACAACAAAAATGTATCGGTATATGCCGTACTGAAAACCTCAGTTTATTCACTGCTAAAATGTTCATTTGCTTACTATTTGAAAATATTTTTGTGACAAATGAATCGTATAAATAAATTTCGTTTCAATATATGACGCTAAACCACGACTATAAATGATAACCGTTTGGGATGACTGCCTAAAAATCTGCATGTTAATCGAGTTGTCTCCCTTGAAACTTTCAATGTTTTGCCCTCGAGCAGATGCGCGCAGTCTATTTTACAATCAGCGATGATGTCAGAGGATTTTCATCTATTAAAACTCTGCATTTGAGCGGAATATTGGCATCCAACATTGTATCTGCAAACTTACTCGCGGGTTTCCGTGTGTCTACGTGACAAAACAGTTCCGGTTTTCATACCCCGTTTTCAGAGCGGTGACTAAAGCACATGTTACTTCTGACGAATAACTGAAGAGCATGTTGATTTGCCTGGCTTATGAACCTGACGTTCGCTGAACTAACTTGGTGTGGGGTCGCCTTTTGACCAATGAATGTAGTTCGGCAATGATTAAAACGAACAACAATCTACGATCTTTTTATGTCCCTGTTGGTCTGTATTGTTTGTGTGTGACGACATTACAAAAACTCCTCAACCCGTTGATGACAGTTGTTTATAGAAACTCCAGGCCATCAGAGACAGCTTCTGTGAAATCCGTAACGTTATTGTTACCAGTTACATCCTGAACGTCAAGATAGTTATAAGTGACAAGTCTTGAGTAAAGATTAAATACTTGCATCCTGGGAGGCCACAGACGACACACGTTAGTGATTTGTGAACATGGCGACCCCTGCCTGCAAGAGCGGCGCTTACACAGCGAGATATTAAAGCCGCACACGGAACTTAACAAAAACCTTGAACGGAAATTACCGGTAGTTCAATGAGACACGTTGTATTGCCAATTAAAGGGTTCAAACAGGGTTGTGTGGATATACGGATTATAGGTTTAGATCTGGGCCGTAATTAAAGAGCATTAAAAAAACTCTACCAGTATATTGTTTGTAAATGTGGCTGTCGAATCCAGTCACGTAATTTCCGCTTCAACACGGCTTATAGGTTATAATTATTCTGATAGCCGTGGCAGGAAATACAGACCACGTTTTCAATTTTTAGTTATTCTATTGCCAAAAAGAAATAATCTATTGGTTACTGCCATTGAAAAGTTAATGCAATTAAAGAAATATTTTAACAATTTCAGTCTCCATAACTATAGTTAAATAGCAGTAATCGAGATCGTAATATGCACGAACTGATAGCATTCTCTTCTGAGAAAAAAAGACAAATTTAGCAAAATATTTCAGTGCCGCTAACTGCATGACACAAGTTAACGGAATAAGTACAAACTTCGCGAAGGCCGTGAGGATATATATGGATGGATGGATATTTATGCGGATTGAATAGGGTTATATAAGCGCATCTTCATTTTATCCAGCCAATTTCTACGTTTCCACTTCGAACCATTCTCATGGCATCAGATTGTATATCCCCTATTGTCATATATACCCTTTGATGTCAAAGTGGGGCTGATTGCGGCGCGCAGCTTTTCTGCGCATGGCTCTCGCCCAATCAACAGCCTCCGTTACTAAATGAAGCTAACTTGTTGTGATTACCGAATGGGGCCGATGATTTCCGAAAAGCTCAGCATGACTTCGGCAAGCCAATCAACATAGGCATTGTATATCGACGAGAACGAACAGCGGCAAATCTTTGAGGGTCGTCCTGTTTAAAAAAACGGACTGGTATTTGTGATCTGTCAGTTAACTTCCATCATGAACGAGCAACATATCTTGGACCTGGCGATTGCGACAGAGAACGAGAGATCCTGAAGGATCTTGGCGCCCACCATTGTCCGATAATTGTAAGCTAATGACTAGAGGATATTTTTGTCCATTGTTACTAAGAACAAACGATTGATTTGTAATTTTGTTTACAGAATTTCGAATCTGAGCGAAAAAGATCAGAAAAGGGACACTGAAAAACACCAAGATATAATCTAAGTTTCAGGAGTTTCAAGATTTCTAGAAACTGTACTTATGTCGGTTGTTATAATACAAGAGAAATGAGCAAAGTTAGTCTGAAAGTGAATGTACATGTACGGAGGATCCTTCGCCTTTGTATTTTTTTTTTTTGCACGTGTCATCATTGGGTACTGGAAGCGAGGACCAACCTCTTTGACACTTTGGCATGAGCTATGAAACATACTTAAGATTTTATAATTAGGAACGAATGCTAATTCTGTTCTGTTTACTGGGCTAGTTTTACCATGCTCGAAAATAGTAAGATGGTACAATACTTAATACTGAAGGGATCCGGTCCACGCAGTAATGTTGAAACTTCGAAAGTGCCTGAATCCTGATTATCTCCTTTGGATTGAAACATGCAGTAGTCTACAGTTGTCGAGTTGTGGCATCACAAGAGTGACGTCCCTTCATGTAGCCGACCCGCCGGCAGACGAAAGGGTGGAGCAGTTCACTTGCTACTGCATGGACTGAAGAAAACTGATTTAAAATTTGAAGAAATACATTTTAATTCCGAATTATTTGAACTCCTTGATATGGAGGGTGAAGGTATGGATATTCTCTATAGTCAGTATATAGAATATGCCCCACCGTTTGGTCTGCCGACTCTTGTGATGCAATGATACAACTCGAGAATACCGTATTAATTTGAAGCGTAACTTGGATTTTCGAATTGGGCCAAAAAGGTATCTTGCACTACTAGGCCCCATGTGGGACCTGTGTATCAAATTTCAGAAATATCCATGAAATATTTCCTGAGAATTCACGATAACAATGTTTCCAGGGGAAATTCAAGATGGCCACCTTGTGGCCATATTGGATTTTCGATTCGGACCGAAAAGGGTATCTTGCACAACCATAAAGGGAACCTGTGTACCAAATTTGAGAAAGATCCATGCAGTACTTCCTGAGAAATCATGATAACAAAGTTGCATGGGAAAATCCAAGATGGCCACCTGTTGGCCATATTGGATTTTCGAAGACCGTAATAGGTATCTTGCACAACTAGACGACAAGGAGAACCTGTGTACCAAATTTAACAAAGATCCATGCAGTAGTTCTTGAGAAATCACAATAACAATGTTTCATGGGGTAATCCAAGATGGCTGCCTGATGGACATATTGGATTTTGGAATCGGACCAGAAAAGGTATCTTACACAACTGGACCACAAGGGGAACCTGTGTATCAAATTTGAGGAAGATCCAGGCAGTACTTATTGAGAAATCATGATAACAAAATCTCATGGGGAAGTCTAAGATGGCCGCCTGGTGACCATATTGGATTTTTGATTCGGACCGAAAAAGGCATCTTGCATATCGAGACCCTAAGGGGAACCTGTGTACCAAATTTGAGAAAGATCCATGCAGTAGTTCCTGAGAAATGACGATAAAGTTTCATGGGGAAATCCAAGATGGCTGCCTGGTGGCCACATTGGATTTTCAAATCGGACCAGGAAAGTTATCTTGCACAACTAGACATCAAGGGGAACCTGTGTACCAAATTTGAGAAAGATCCATGCAGTACTTCCTGAGAAATTGCGATAACAAGGTTTCATGGCGAAATCCAAGATGGCTGCCTTGTGGCCATATTGGATTTTCGATTCGGACCGAAAAAGGTATCTTGCACAACTAGCCCTAAGGGGAACCTGTGTACCAAATTTGAGAAAGATCCATGCAGTACTTCCTGAGAAATGACGATAACAAAGTCTCATGGGAAAATCCAAGATGGCTGCCTGGTGGCCATATTGGATTTTCGAATCGGACCAGAAAAGGTATTTTGCACAACTAGACCCGAAAGGGAACCTGTGTAACAAATTTGAGAAAGATCCATGCAGTAGTTCCTGAGAAATCACGATAACAAGGTTTCATAGAGAAATCCAAGATGGCTGCCTGGTGGCCATATTGGATTTTCGAATCGGACCAAAAAGGGTATCTTGCACAACTAGACCCGAAGCGGAACCTGTGTACCAAATTTGAGAAAGATCCATGCAGTAGTTCCTGAGAAATCGCGATAAGGTTTCATGGGGAAATCCAAGATGGCTGCCTGGTGGCCATATTGGATTTTCGAATCGGACCAGAAAAGGTATCTTGCACACCTAGACCCCAAGGGGAACCTGTGTACCAAATTTGAGAAATATCCATGCAGTAGTTCCTGAGAAATCGCGATAACAAGGTTTCATGGGGAAATCCAAGATGGCTGCCTGGTGGCCATATTGGATTTTCGAATCGGACCAGAAAAGGTATCTTGCACAACTAGACCCCAAGGGGAACCTGTGTTACCACATTTGAGAAAGACCCATGCAGTAGTTCCTGAGAAATCGCGTAACAGGGTTTCATGGGGAAATCCAAGATGGCTGCCTGATGGCCATATTGGATTTTTGAATCGGACCAGAAAAGGTATCTTGCACAACTAGACCCGAAAGGGAACCTGTGTAACAAATTTGAGAAAGATCCATGCAGTAGTTCCTGAGAAATCACGATAACAAGGTTTCATAGAGAAATCCAAGATGGCTGCCTGGTCACAGTGGTGGCCATATTGGATTTTCGAATCGGACCAAAAAGGGTATCTTGCACAACTAGACCCCAAGGGGAACCTGTGTACCAAATTTGAGAAAGATCCATGCAGTAGTTCCTGAGAAATCGCGATAACAACAAGGTTTCATGGGGAAATCAAGATGTGCCTGATGGACATATTGGATTTTGGAATCGGACCAAAAAAGGTTTCTTGCACAACTGGACCCCAAGGGGAACATGTGTACCAAATTTGAGAAAGATCCATGAAGTAGTTCCTGAGAAATCGCGATAACAAGGTTTCATGGGGGAAATCCAAGATGGCTGCCTGGTGGCCATATTGGATTTTCGAATCGGGCCAAGAAAGGTATCTTGCACAACTAGACCCCAAGGGGAACCTGTGTACCAAATTTGAGAAAGATCCATTGAGTAGTTCCTGAGAAATCGCGATAACAAGAATTGTTTACGGACAGACAGACTGACTTGACGGACGGACGGACCACGGACGAAAAGCGATTTGAATAGCCCACCATCTGGTGATGGTGGGCTAAAAACTACAGGAGGGATCTTATTCATTTGTATTCTCAAGCCTCGAATTACTGTTAAACCAGGAAGAGAACCGCGATTTGCTAATTAAACACGGGAAAACCACGGCAGCTGTTGTCGCCGACGTGGTTCATGCGGTGATTCGAATTGCATGGTAAGTTTATAAACAGGTGAATTATAATAATAAAATAATAATAATAAATTATAATATAATTTTAAATATAATACTGAAAATTGTGATAATACTGTTATTGCCATTTTTTGATTCAAAGCCAATTTATTTGATAAACATTTTTAAGTTTGAGCAAATTTAAATAAGTTAGTTTGATAAAAAATTGCCATTTGAAAAAAAAACAATCAATTATTAAATTAAATCCCAGTTGCTAAACTGAAATCCGTTATTTTCAGACAAAATCTTAATATTATTTATGATTATAACCAGGGAAACACATTTAACGGCAGATATATCATTATTTAATATTTAGTACTATGAGGAAATTATGCCAATGATGTGTTCCGATGCATATTCTCGTCCACCTCCTCTAATAATTGTTTTTATTACTTACTTGTTGCACATAAATACATAATAATATATACCTCGCTGAGGTTCAGATGAGTAATTTTTTCAATATTATTTTTTGTGTTGACTTTGATTTGTGTTGTGTTATCCTGACACTGAGTTCAAGATCGGCGACATGAAACACCGATATCATTCAATACACATGGCCATAATATAATTTTCTGAAAGACGCACGCTTGTTCCATTTTCCAGGGTCATTATCAATTAGTCCTTACAATAGCTCTCAGCGTGAATGCTCCCCTGTCAAATGTTATTTACAATATGACCGCCCGTCTCCACGCGGTGATCAGCTGTGATGACGTAGTCAGCCGGAAAATATAACGTGCTCTCTCAATGGCTCAGCGGGAAAGACACAATGCGGTTGCGCGCCAGGCATTTCTATAGTGGTGAAGTCGGAGTCTTGTTTACCGACGGTTTGGAGGTTACAAACTCTGACGTTGGGAGAATGCTTCGAACCTGCCTTGATTTATCTGACCCCCTCAGCGTTCAAAATCCGAGGTGTGAATTTCACCAGCTAACGACAGAAGAACCAATCAGAACGCAGTCATCGATTGCGAGTGAAGTCACATCATCCTCTATCAGCGGCGTCCTTCCTCCTAATATGGTGCCCACTAATTAGGTCAGCCAATCAATAACGATCTTGTGCGACCCATTTCGAATTTCAAATGTTTTCGAGGTCAGTGACGTCCCGTGTCTATTTATAAGTTATTTGAACATTGAAGGGGTCCAGATATATCAAGGGAAGTTCGAAGTTGGAACGTAGAAATTGACTGGATAAAATGAAGATGTATAAGCGAAACCCCGAGTTTCATTGTGCCCAGCGGCATCTGCGGGCTGGTCCCCTACGTCGCTGTCGGCAGATCGAAACCCGAATCCAAATCGTTCCGGTAAATCAATCAATCCACCCGAAAGAGTCCTACTCCTTGTGTCATTCAAACGTCCATAACAAACATATATTACGATATGCCAGATATCTTCATTGCACAAATATCCAGCAACGGGCAGAATAAGTTCGTAACACTGAAATTGTACCAAGTAACGGAACACGGTTAGAAAGTGGCTGAAGATCATTTATTTCTCACAACTTTGACTAAGACCGGAGGACCGATAGGCGATACTCGATAATGCAAGCGATTCGTATACTCGGTAATTTTATTTTGTTCTTTCATACCAAAGGAATAACATATTATTGCATTTATACGATTATTCAGTACATTGAATTATAGTTAACGCTTCACATCTTCTCCAATGAGTTTCAGGGTTGTTCGATTAATTGGACTTGCCAACGACTTGTTTTTGACATAATCTTTGTAGCGCGAACTTATTCGGCAAGCATTTACGCCATGAGTTTTCCATCAAAAGCGAACGGCAAATGTCCTGCAAATAGGACAAGATGTAAACAAAATAGCCCCTTTCATAGATGAAGGAAGAAGACATCGGTAAGGCTCACACAGCGAAAGATCGCGAAAGATAGCGTGTCTGAAATTGTAGTTTACGTGCCGCTTTCCATACGGATTTCACGGCCCACTATGCTTTATTTGAACCGCTTTATTCTTATTGGTATTACATTTCTGTGTTGATATCTTTACAAGTACTACATTTTAAAACAATAACAAATACAGAATAAAACAAATCAAAACGTGTAAATAATGTCTGTATACAAGTTTCTCGAATCAGTTCAGTCATTTCCTTGTTTTTTGGTTCATAGATTGTTCAGTAATGTATATGCGCGCGTGGTTGATTACTTTGTCTTGTACTCATCTGCTCACAAAGCCGTCCAGAAAAAACTGGTAGACATTTGACGGGTCTCTTCAGAAATCTGTCCCTGAAACAGTGCTAGCTGCAGGATAGCCGATCACTGCAAGAAGATTTAATAGTTTCGGGTTTGACTGGCAATACACAGTCGCGAGACGGCACGCGGGGTCGCACTGCGGGACCTCTCACTTGTGCTAAACGGTCTATTCATTGGGAAATTTCAAAGGCTTACCGAAACCCGAATCTTTTGTTCATAGATTCGGGTCTCGAGAGACATAATTTTACCGGGCGTGCCCAGGGATTATTTTAGACACTTTTCCTTTATATAACTCAATTTCAAAAAGATGAAAAACTCAATTTTTCAGCGCGCCTACGGCGCGCAAAATAAACAACAAAACTCAATTTTTTCGGGTTTTTCATCGCATGCAGCCTGGAAACTCAATTTTTTATCTTTTTAGTAGGACACTTACAATAAATAAATTCGCGACAATTTTTCATCGTGAATGAACATGTCAGTAATGTTATGTACAAGTTTGTTTGCTAAGTATACAGTGAGAATACCCTCCTGAATGTGGGAAACTTACAATAAATACATTCGCGACATTTTTTATCGCAAATGGACATGTATATAATGAAGCCCCTGGAGCAAATTTGCCTGCCACATAACTGTATACAAGTTTGTTTGCAATGTGTACAGTGTTAATACCAATATTTTCCCTACAAATAGCTTACTTTAGTTTAAAAAATCTATACTTATAGTCAAGAAATAAAAATTGTCCCTTGTCCATTTCCATGAGTTAACCAATCCTTGACAAAGTTGGTGGTTGAGTATTGTGGTTGAGTATTGTAAGTGTCTGGGTATTTGTAAGTGACAGGAAAGAAATGAAGAAATAAATGGCACTAAAAATGTTAATAAGAGACGTAAAAAATAAAACAATGGTGGTTGTGAAGTTTTGTGGATTTCACGAAAAAAATCCAATGCTGCTTGGTAAACGCAGATAAATGGCCAAAAATTGCAAATTAAACTCAATATGCACCCTATTTTGTAGTATGTGGTGTGGGACTTGTTTACAAAACATACTGGGGTTTCAGAAATTTCCATCGGGCAGAAACAAAATTATTCATAAAGACGTAAATTTTGTATGTTATAGCATATGCCCCCGCATGTAGATCCCCAGTTGCGCAGGGGAGAGTGTGGATCTTTTGTTTTTACACCAATCTGCATTGCTCACTTTGTGTATTTATTCCCAAATGGTACATCAGCTGTATTTTGGGGAATGTCTGTTTTGTTCGTTTCTTGTTTCTGGAGAAACGTCTTTCAACGTCACACGCATCCAAGTGAAATGTTGACGGAGAGAGAAAATGCTTGCCCGTTGTCTTGGTTCCGAACTTAACCGAAAAACCCGGAGTTTGACGGACAGTGTGTCTCGGAGACCAGACTCATAAGCCACAGCAGTATGACAGCAGTGGTTCCCGAGTGGACTGAAAAGAGGGGACGTAACTTTGAAATATCAAAATGGCGGACTAGTTCGATCGTTGAAAACGTCGCCGAACAATTTGCTTTGAAATGAGAAACGTTCAGGACAATGTCTTTATCGGACCTATACGACTGAAATGAGAACAGTTCAAGACCAGACGTCCTTATCGGAGCTATACGATTGAATAATAAAGGTACACAAGTTATCTGTCTGCACATCAGTTACAAATCCTGAGTGCTTATCTCGACTCTAGTGGCGTGGCTGGTCACACGTTTTTTTCTTCTTTCTCGCGGGGGTTTTGGGGGAGGGGGACGGGATAACAGACGACGAAACTCAGTTTAGATTTCTCAGAAACTCAATTTATTTCGTAGAAACTCAATTTTTCGCGCGCCTTCGGCGCGTAAATTCTCAAAATTTTAGAAAACTCAATTTTCGGCAATAAAACTCAATTTACAAAATTTTGCAAAAACTCAATTTGTAATTGTTTTTCATCGTGGTTACCACGATGAAAAAAGTGTCTAGAAAAACCCCTGGTGCCCCCGACATGTACATCTGTCCAATAAATCAATACCATGTACATGTAATAAGTGACTACATGTAACTATAAACACTCACTCACTCTCAGACAGAGTGAGTGGGTGAATGGGATTTAACATCACTTTCAACATTATTTCAGTCAGATCGTGATGAACCAACTAAGCACCACCCAGCCAAGTTGTGTTCCTGCTACTTTAAAGAAGACATCTTTGAAGCAGCATGAAACCACACACCCTCCATCCATCGTATAAAACACTGAGGACAGCGCACAAGACACAGACAGGATGCTTACATGGTGCAATAAAGACAGGTGATATTGACAGGTAGCAGCCTGTTGAATAGATCATGTGGGAAATGATCTAATAGTTAAATCAAAGGGCACTTATTTTCTTACCCCAACATATTTGTGCGATGTAATAGAATGAAAAGTTGATGAAACGATACAAACACATGCCTTATCAATGAAGTTTCTCCAACATTTATGAGGTGATCAAGGGTGATATATAACCAGATGTGCAGATGGGATTGAGAAGCTTTTAAACCATTTCTATTCCTACGAAGTAGGCTACCATTCGCAAATTGTCCGGTAGTCAGTCAGTCCATCCGGATCCTTTCGTCAGCAAAATAAGGAGAACCGTTGACATTAGAACCTTGAATTTTGGTATGAAGGTGCATTAGGGGACTGTTACCAGGAAGTTCTGAGCTGACCTACTTTTGATGAAAATTTCTGGTGATTTTTGATGAAAATCACTGGTGATTCTCACTTGGGCAGTGCCCATCTAATATAGGCAGGATTTCAACTTGAGGGTGGGAAATTTCCAAGAGTTCAGTTCACGTCGGGAGTCCTGATGCCTACCCTACTTCATAGGTCCTGTGACATCAGTCACACTGCCATGTTTCCAGGAACGTTTGTAAATAAGTATAGGCCTGGGGATTTCAAATTTCATCAAAACCTCTTTTTCGGTTTCCTGCCCAGTGTTCCATGGCAGCCCACTGAGAAATATTTAATGATTCATTTTAGTTCCCTACCCTGACTGATGGGAACATAATTTTGTTTCCGTTGTTTTGCCTTAATGGTACCGCCAGGCTACTGCAACCAATCGGTTCCGTGAAATCCCCAGGCCTGATGTACATTCCTTATGGTATGGATGATAATGCAATTGAAGAGGCAAATCAATCACATCGGCTAGTACTAGTACTAGCAAGACTATCGATAATGTGTGATAGTATGTGAATCCGATAAGTCAGAGAGGTTAACAGGGAATTAATCAGTTGTGAATAAGCCGATAGAGAGATAATAGCCTGAAGGTCATTATGTGGAGAGTTCTTTCTTCAGCATGTTCACACAATAATGTCACGATGCATTCAGGTTAAGGCATGGAGGATCTAGTACATGCATACTTCAACAACAGGAGAACTGGGAATTGGTAACAGGATTATTGTGGCAGTTTGAACTGGATTCTGGTTCTCTGAGATTCAAAATAACATTTGAAATCAACCATTGAGATCATCCTGTTTATACTGTACAATACTGTACAATACTCAAAGATGTTACTGTAGTCACATTCTAGGTAGCAATTTACTGTAATAATCAACAGGATTAGTTGTTTTACCAATTCCCCATCTGGCTTATGAAGAAGAACAGAATTTACTTATAACTATCGAAAAGGTTTGAAATAGTCTTGTTCGCACTCGGTAGAACTTTTGTATTGATATATATGATTTCAAAACAAATTGGGTCCAGCCTGTGAGAATGAAGTGAGTGAGTAGCGTTTAACGTCGTTTTCAACATTTTTTTTCAGTCATATCACGACCAGTCATACATGTACCAGAACACGAGTGTATCCACAGTTCCTATTATCCTGGACACCTGTCAGAATGAATACATTTAGCAGGGAGACAATGGTATTTTCCAGATGCTGCACCATTTTGATTCTCAAAAGAATAGCCAGCAGGCCAGGCTTACACACTTTCAATTATACTCCTGTAGGTTCACATATAAACACGTACACAGATACCCTTTAAACCCTCTCAAAACATCATGTTGAAACGCACAAAAAATTGCGCAATATAGCACACATATTTACACAAGCTACACACATTACAGATGATTAGAATGTAATTCAGAGAACCAAATTGTGATCATTGTGTGTACATGTTTTGTGTTGTTAGGTTACCAACAAAGACTATTGCTTTTCACATTAATAATCTTGAGTCACTGGATCGAAATATAACATTACTGATCTATAATACAATGAATTGAACTATGAACCGTGAAGTAAAATCGCAATGTACTAAAACCAAATTTGAACACATATCTTCCAGCATGTTCAGGTAAATGTTATATCTTCCTGTATGATCACTGACTGTTCAGGGGGCAACAATAGAATTCTCTCAGTTGTTGGCCGTATCAATAATAAATAGGCTCAATGATCTTGTTTATATCCCCATTTATCTAGAACCGAGGACTCTTCAATGGTGATTAACTATTCATGGAGAATGATTCTAGTGAGTTGATATTAGACTGACAGCTTAGTGGGGCCAACACCCACCAAAAACATGATTAACCTTAACATTGTATATGGACCCATAGCAGGACTAGAATTACCTATCATTCACCTAGGCTCAATTATTTACAAATAACAGAATCTATAGCAAATTAAATTGTTTTTTGGGAGAAAGCTAAGGACTAAGAGTGGATGACCTCTATAGGTGAAACCAAACATTTTTCATACTTAATGAATATATACAACAGTAAGTCATATATGCTACATGTACTTGTACTTACTCGACATTGTAGGACCATTTATCCAGTCTGAAACTGGGTTCCATGGTTATAATGTTAACTGGACTAGAGAGCCAGACTGGTCACCTGTTCAAGGTGTATAATCCATGTGAACACCTGAGATAACTACTGTCACACGTAGGACATAGATACATCTCCTCACTCATTATCTTTCACTTAATCTGCTAATTATCCTGCAGCTAATACACACCATCAGTCAGATTTCCTGGAAGTGTGGAAATATCTGCAGAGACTATTAAACACTACCTGTAACCATATCACACACCATGGTAAAGGCATCCCATTGATCAGTGCTATAAGCCAAGCTGAACCACTCTGGATATCAGAATCTCCAGTGACAGCAAGAAACTTTTGTAATTTATGCCCGCCTGTCCTGGTACCATGATACTGAGTATAGTTGGCCCACACACATAGGTCCGATCAGAGAGCTGTGGGTGACACAGAGAAAGTTGTTCAGCAAGGCATCACCTAAACAATAAGACTGCTACTCCGGCACAGTTATATATGTGACACTGGTATATCTCACGACTGTCATATTGCTCAGACTGAATGGGCTGTATTTCCACTGGACCAGGAACTGAAGTGTACTGGGTCTACTAAGCAGCCAGATCATGGGCATACAGAGCCACACACCTAATTCTGAGACACCTGCAGATAATCAATAATCCGCGGCCAACCGAGAATAAATAGGTGAATCTGCACGGGCCTGATAGCTTGACTCAGCACATTGAGCAAAAGCGTCGTGACCCTAACAAAGGGCTGATTATTGATGTTATATCACAGAGATTCACCTGCATGGTTCCATAGATGGGCCAACTACAACCAGAGTGGGTGCTTCTTGGCCATGTTGGCTCTATTAAACTTTTTATGGAAAGTCTTACCCAATTAATATCAAAACAAGGCGATCATTGCAGATCTTCCAGCAATTAACACATCTTTGGACATCTTTAGTTTATAGGGACTGCTCAATAAAACTATCTGAATATTAAAACTTTCCCCGAAATTACTGCTTATAATAAATTCTTAAAACATACTTTCTAGCAATAGCAAAGAACATTCTGTCCAGTCATTGATATGTTGATGTTTTCAAGAAGCAAGTCTTGTAAACGCAGTAAAGAAATTCACAAGATATAATAATTATATTAGAAAATGTATTCTATTGTATATCGCTTTTTAGACATGAAGCTGCGCTATCGAAACCCCTCGGCTCTGAACCCCAGCTATTATAATGTAAGGGTGTCTCTACCAATTGATTGGCTTGTGGGAAGAAATATTTACCCCTGGTATTGTAAGTGTACTTTCTTTGAAAAAAAAGAAAAGTTTTCCTCCCCTTAAATTAATTTGTTTCTGGAATAAATACATACACTATAGATATACGTTTCTCATATCTTGGTAAACACAACTAAAATTGCTGAAATGGAAATCATTAGAAGAGAGCCAAATTTGGGGAAACATTTAAGCGGTGGGAATATAAAATGACGTGTGGCAACTAAAAAGTGTTGTTAGGTTAGGTTGTTAGCAAAACAAACAAGAGCCCAAGGGGCTTCAATATACGCCCGTATATCTGGAATTACATTGGTCCAAATTTCAAGGTTGCTTAATAGCCTTGATTCCAATTGGTAGCTAGCAATCCAGAGAAAGGTCTGCAATTTTGTGCTTCTGAGAATGTAACATATATCACATCTAAAATTGAATGATAAACTAAAATGAGCTTAACTCTTGGAAACTAGTTGACCGTGGAGCAAGAACCGAGAGGTCACATATCCAACACTGAAATCGACAATAGTCAAACACAAGAAAATAGTAGTTTTCCTGCAAACGGATTTCTTTCAGACGAGAGAATTTTTCATGAAGGAAGAAGAAAGTGATGAAGTAAACTATTGTTCTTGAGTTGATAAACAGGTATGAAGTTCATAAAGGACCCCTCTCCCCGTTAAATTAGTAAATGTATGGTTTTTATTTCACAACAGTTCAACTAAATGTAGCTGTTTCAAACATGGGAGACAACACCACAGGACAAATGCTGTATACATTAGGGGAGAGACCTCTGAATATTCAAACCTAACACATATAGTCAGCTAAACTTGATTCAGTTTTGGGGGACTGTGACCTTGACCTTTGATAAATTGATGTATGGCCTTGACCTTTGATAAATTGATGTATGGCTCCTCTTCACCATGCGAGTAAGG
Source organism: Hanleya hanleyi (assembly GCA_036873755.1). Taxonomy (NCBI): domain Eukaryota; kingdom Metazoa; phylum Mollusca; class Polyplacophora; order Lepidopleurida; family Hanleyidae; genus Hanleya; species Hanleya hanleyi. Next base: position 6,729 of record JAVTVY010003010.1, on the reverse strand, counting down.
TATTTGATACCACTCCATACCTTGAAACTAGAGATATCGCATGGACAACAAATGTTAATGGATGAATGGACAGAAAGAAACATCGCATTACATGACCTCGTCTTCGACAGGCATATGAAAATGTGACTCAATGATTTGCTGATTTTGGAGTCAGTGACCTTGACCTTTGACCTAAATTTTGGTACACGACACATCGTCTTCTGTCCATGTATCAGTGGGCACAAAAATTCATGATTTTTATGAATTTCATGATTTTGGGGGTCACAGTGACCTTGACGTTCGGCCTTGACCTACATTTTGGTGCGTGACACATCATGTCCCCCTAATGGCTGACAAAAAAAAATAATTCAAGATTTCTTGATTCTGGGGTCAGTGACCTTGACTATTGACCTTGACCTAATAAATTTTGATACATGACAAACCATCTCCCCATAATTTCTCAATGGACACAAAAAATCATGATTTTTAACAATCTCACGATTTTTGGGTCACAGTGACCTTTGACCTACATTTTGGTATGTGACACATCGTGTCCCCCTAATGTATCTACTGACACAAAAAAATGTTAGTTTTAATTATTTCCTGATTTTTGGGTCACAGTGACCTTTGACCTTTGACCTTGACCTATATTTTGGTATGCGACACTTCATTTCTCCCTACTGAATCCACTCACAAAAAATTAGAAATTTTTAATGATTTCCTGATTTTTCGGTCTCTCTGACCTTTGACCTCTGACCTCGACCTACATTTGGTATGCAACACATCATTCCCCCTAGGGCATTCACTCACCAAAAATTAGAACTGTAGATAGAAAACTGTCAATGATCAATGATTTCCTGATTTTAGGCAACAGTGACCTTTGACCTCTGACATTGACCTCAATTTTGGTACGCGACACATCGTCTCCACGTAGCGTATCCACTCACAAAAAATTGCAACTGTCGATAGAAAATGTTCACAGATATAGACCGGACACGAACACTTCAGTGATTTCCTGTTTTTTAGGCCAGTGACCTTTGACCTCTGACCTTGACCTTCATTTTGGTATGCGACACACCGTCTCCCCGTAGGGTATCCACTCACCAAAAATTAGAACTGTAGATAGAAAACTGTCCCAGATATAGACCGGACACGGGGGACCTCTGACCTCGACCTACATTTGGTATGCAACACATCATTCCCCCCTAGGGCATTCACTCACCAAAAATTAGAACTGTAGATAGAAAACTGTCAATGATCAATGATTTCCTGATTTTGGTACGCGACACACCGTCTCCCCGTAGGGTATCCACTCACCAAAAATTAGAACTGTAGATAGAAAACTGTCCCAGATATAGACCGGACACGGGGGACGGACAGACGCACGGACAGACGGACACACGGACAGACGGACGGAAACCGCCATCACATAATACGTCCGCCTTTTGGCGGGCGTATAAAAAGTAAAACTACAAATCATGTTGTGAATAAATTTTGTTTATTATAATCACTGATAAAAAAACTTGTTAGTGGAACAAGATGAGTGAATCATATTAGTAGAATAAGATCAATCAGGTGGGGGAATGGTTAGCAGTCCATTTTTTGGGAGGGATGAATAAATGTTAATGGAACTTTAATGGAAAAAGATCAATAACTTCAATGAACGAACTGTTCATGCACCTTTTGTGGGAGATATTTTATTGAATGTGACACTCTGCAAAATACTTTCTGACACGACTCATTTTCGATAGGCATCTAGTGTCATTTTCAAAACAGATTTGCAGGCATTCTTCGCATTGTGTAAGAGAATAAATCAGTCATCCAATCAATAAATAAATGTGATAGTATACAAACATGATATAGAAATTATATTCAAACTTAACATAGGAATTAGTGGATTTTATTAGACAAGGGGCATAACTCTGCAAAATACTTTCTGACACGACTCATTTTCGATAGGCATCTAGTTCAGGTCAAGAGAAACAACTGTATCACGTTAGGATGCTGTATATGGAACGGTTCTGAAATTATCACAATAAATCATAAATGGATTTTTATTTGTAAAAAGGGGCATAACTCTGCAAAATATTGTCCGAGATGACTTATTTTCGATAGGCTTCTGATTTACGTGAAGATAAATAGATGTAACAAGTTTGGTTGCCATGCATGAAACGGTTCTGTAGATATCGCGGTAACGGACGGACGGACGGACAGCCGTACATGATGACGACAATACCCCTAGGCCAAAGTTGGCCGAGGGGTAAAAAGCAGAATTGAATTCTGGTCAAGTTAGGACCAACATCCTGTCATACAAGAAACATATTTGCACAATATGTGTTAAATTGTATTACTATGAAATCCAGCAAAACACTGTCCTACATTGATCTATATTTTATAATCCACTTGTGAAATACCATGGTTGGTACAATGCATGTGTCATAATTTCTAGCTAAGCCCAGCACCAGAACTATTAATCAGTGGACAGTTTTATGGTTGAGCACAGGACTGAAGAGCTCAGCAAACATTGGTCCTAAGAAATGGACCAATACACATCAATAAACACATTTTACACCAACTAAGTTTATTCCACCCCTACATATACCAAACATGCAGCATTATTTATGTAACAAAACCACGGACTGTTTTTTATGTTACATGTATTTTTGATAGTATCAAAGCAAGACTATTCTCATGGCATCATACTCAGACATACCCTCTGATTGCATTGAGGATAAAAACACAGCTCCAGACCAATCAGCTTCGTCCATTACTAAATGGAGCGGAGGAGGGAGGGAGGGAATTTGGCTTAATGTCACCTAAATGGAGCGGACAAGATGTTGTACTGCATGCTCTTGTCAAAATGGTGAGCATCTATCTTGTTTATTTTTGATAAGATTATATACTGGATACATTTCGCATGTCTGTAACAAAGTAGCTAAGGGTAGAAAGGCTCTGCAACAATGTAACTGAAATCACACTAGTCTGTAATAATTTAGAACAGTCATCAACAATGTAACCATGAAATCGGGATAGTCTGTAATAATGTGGAATAGTCAGCAACTATGAACATGTAACCATGAAAGCAGGATAGCAACAATGTAGCCAAGAACAGGAAGAGTCCACAACAATGTCGCCATGAACTCAGGATAGTTAGTAACACTGTAGTCATGAAAGTAGAATAGGCTGTAACAGGAAGAGTCAATAACAATGTAGTTAGTGTACCCAAAAGCAGGAAAAGTCTGCAACAATGTAATTATGAAATCAGGATAGTCTGCAACTAGAGGTTCCTCTTTGACCCTTGGGTTGCCGCTCCGGCATGAAGCGTATGCTGGTTGTTTTTTTAAGCAAAAACATACGTCTGCCCCAACCTCCCACCTTGCCTTGAGTGGGTACATTATTTAAGGGAAAGTGCTATAAAATGAATGCAGCATTAAGTATCCTAAACAAAGCTGCGCATCTAAAAATATCAATTGCGAAGAGGCTGTTTTCATTGTTGCAGTACGTAGCCCAGTGAGGAGTCTGGATTTATATAGCAATGGGTGGATTGCCGACACCTACAGCATCGAACCAATGTGGAATGCATGTAATTGTGAAGCATAATCATTTCGAAACTGATCACATTATAGGAAAGATGCAAAACATACAAGAGGCCGGCACACCTATAATATGCATGCTCTACTGTATAGAAGTTTCATGCATCTGCCTTCAGTAGTTTTCAAGATATGGAGTGAAAAACAATTTGAAAGGCAGATAGAAGCACATTTTGCATGGACCCACGCGAGCACTAGCTCACATTAAATCACAAGGCCATTCCAATGAAGCTTCCATCCAAGTTTGGTGAAATTTCATCCAGTAGTTCTCCACATATCGTATAGCAATCTGATTAAAACTCAGACTTAATAACCGCTCCTATATCTGACATGTCGCTAATTAAGATCTGGGACAGTTCCTATCTTAAATCTGTCGCGCATGTCAGACTGGCGACCAATCACAGTCCAGCCTCAACAGGCGAAGAGGTGCCTATTGGCGCTTTCCATTTGGAGGCAACGCCAGCATTGCTCCTGCACAGTAAATGGAACGTGCACAATCAAGGCATTGCCAGCGGCCACGCCGACTACGCGAAATGGAAAGCGCCCTATATTCAGTGGCGGCCAAGTTCAAGGGCGAGATCATGAATTTGACGTGCCCGCATTAAAGCAGGAGCAACTGCAGATGCTTTCTTGCATGCTACGTAAAAGACACTGTACAGCCGTTCTTCCTACCGGCTATGGGAAATCTTTGTGTTACCGAGTGTACGGACGAGACGCAGAAAAATCCAACCCCCATGCAGGCGACTGAGGAAGTTCTTGCTGTCGACTCCCGTCCATGAGCGATCACCGAAGATTATTATTTGCTCCGCGTTGCTCTCTTCAATGACAGACCAGGTGAAAAGATCAAGGGATATTTCTTGCACTGCTGGATATATAGGTACGGTTATTTTGTTTCATAAAATCAGTTCATAACTGCATCGCAACAACAACGGAGATTAGGAAATTAGCCGTCATGCTATACTACGAGGAGTTTCATTGGGCGGCTATTTGACCCGGAAACTATTGATTCGGAATTCATCTGAAGGATTTGTTATAGGAACTGTCCCAGATCTTAATTAGCGACATGTCAGATATAGGAGCGGTTATTAAGTCTGAGTTTTAATCAGATTGATCGTATAGACAACAGTAGTCCTGTACATACATGTAACAAAGATGGACATCAGAAACAGATGGATGCACGCAAACAAACCAAAACCTAATCAAATGAGGAGGCCATCACGATGAAGCTTCCATCCAAGTTTGGGGTAATTCCGTCCAGTAGTTCTCCAGATAACTTGAGGACAACAGGGCTTCGTGTTTAGCGCGAGTGATAGCTCACCTGCACGCAAACACTCGCGTAAATGCATGTCACGAGAGTGATTTTTAGCTCACGTAAACTGTCACATTTTATATTGTATTATATTGCAATCACTCGCCTGACTTTTAAATACCCTCCCCTAAATATTTTGACGTGAGCTATTTTTAGCTCGCGCACTAATTCTAAACATGAAGCCCTGGGACAAGGCCTAAACATGTACAAGTAGACAAATGGATGAACACCAAACACGAGCGCCTACCTAAACATGATCAGATGCGAAGGCCATTCCAATGAAGCTTCCATCCAAGTCTGGCGTAGTTCCGTCCAGTAGTTCCCCAGATATCTTACAGACAAGGCCTGTCTATACAAGTAGATGGACAGAAGGACAGACAACATACCCGGGCAAATGCATGCATACCGAAACCTAATCAGATGAGGGGGCTATCCCAATGAAGCTTCCATCCAAGTTTGGTGAAATTCCGTCCAGTAGTTCTCCAGATATCTTGCAGACAAGGCCTGTGTATACATGTACAAGTAAATGGACGGACGGACGGACACCAGATACGGATGAATGCACACACACACACACCAAAACCTGATCAAATGAGGGGGCTATCCCAATAAAGCTTCCATCCAAGTTTGTTGTAATTCCGTCCAGTAGTTCTCAAGATATCTTGCAGACAAGAAAAGGGGATGGACAGACAGACAGCACAAGCACTAGATGTCTCCCCCCAACATAGTTGGAGGAGATATAATAATGTAGCCTTGAACTAGAATAGTCAGCAACAACCATGAAATCAGGATAGCAACAATGTAGCCAAGAACTTAGGATAGACAGTAACAATGCAGTAATGGAATTAGTCTCCCCACTTTTTGGGACCCAATGTTACAAGTCCTATCTTAGGTAGCACCAGTCCAACATCTAACATGGCCGGTATAGAGTTCAGCCCCCCAACTTTCAAATGTGCTCCGCGGTTCCTGCGATGGAGAGGTTAGGTTAAGTGCAGTGTAGGAGCAACATCATTTCTGCTCCAGCCTCCTACATTCCAGTTAACGTAGTCTCTCCGACGTACAGCGCATTAATCTGGAGTACGTTGTAACACAGTGAGCAACTATGTAGACAAAAAGAGGAAGAGTGGGCAACATTGTAGCCCTGGAATCAAAATAGTCAGTTGCAATAAAGCCAAGAACAGGAACAGTCAGCAACAATTTAACCATGAGGTGTGAATACTAAGCAACAATGTAGCCATGAACAGTGGACAGTCATAACACCTCATATTTTGAGATGTTTCTTTCTCAATTTTCACCAAATGAGGAGTTTAATAATTCAATTGATACTTGAGGAAGCTAGGGCATTACAATGTTTTGCAGAGCGAGAGGACATTAAATGATTTGAAAGTTAGCATCTATTATAGAATCTCTACATGTATGTATAGCTGCTGCAGGTAATCTCAGAATGACACTGTCAAGCTATGCATAGTTAAGCCAATTAAAGCCTATGCCAGTGAACAATGTATAAGAGTATTGTGTGAACAGAGTGCAGTATTGATCATCCTATCATGATTATATAACAATGCTGCACTGTTTACTTTAACTGAAGAGATAGGTACACTGCTCAATGTATTGTATTGTGTAACATATCAGTGTGACATATAGCATCATCAACGGCTCTATCTTGATGTTCTTTTCATGTATCGCTATAAACTTTAAATTATGTACGATACATTTCTACAGATACCCACTGACATTGTTCAAATGAATTATTTACAGCCCAATTGATAAATTGCTCTTGTGACTTGTGAATTCAAACAGTATTGAGCATTTCTATATTTGGTAACGATTTTTCAGATGTAATATTAACAG
>JAVTVY010003009.1:0-36667 GCA_036873755.1 Hanleya hanleyi | reverse complement strand
TATAGTGCTCTTGCATTCTAACCTTGATGGGGTCAAAATGTAACCCATCAAGGTTAGAATGCAAGAGCACTATAGTAAAAAATAGAGAGCCAATGAAATCAGCCTACAGACCAAGTACGTGTCTTTGGTCTAGGTTTGGAGCGGGCATTTCATTGAGGTGCGTGTGTATACTGCTTTTCAATGTCAGATGTTTTCATGATGTCAGCTAAATGGTGGTTGAAAATGCTCAAGCTCTTGCCAGGCGGTCGATAAAATATACCAATAATGTATTTGGTATTATCAAAATCAATTTCGAGAAACAGTGATTCAAATTCGCCATTGTCATCACAGGATGACAGGTCGTCGCGAACTTTGCAAGATTGAATGGTATCCTTAACATATAGAATGAGACCGCCACCCTTTCTTTTAGTTCGTGAGGAAGGGAAAGGTTTATATCCAGGTATATCGAATAGACGTTCAAACACAGGATCCAGCCAGCTTTCAGAAAATCCCAGGATAGAAAATTGGTGATTCAGATTCTGAATGAATCCAGTAATTTCAGAAAAATGTTTTCTTAGACTCCTAGCATTTAGGTGTAAACACGATAAAGACCCACTGTTATTTGCGTTGTTTACTTCTGGCTCTTCTGCAAAAGATGTTTCCGTAAAATAGTTGGACTGATGGGAGTTAATATTCTGCCAGTGAGAAATTTCATATTCATTGTCATCTGTATGCGTTTTACAATGATCTAAATCATTTAATTCGATTGGATTGAAACATTTGTTGCTTAGAAATGAAAGGTCTATTTCGGAATGAGTGACGGAGTTTAATTCAAATTCTACCGGGAGAATGTTTTCATTGGAGAACGGTGGGAGCCATGTTGGGCCAGGGAATGGAAAATCTTCATTACATTCACAGTCATCCATTGGGGATTTTTAGGTTTAAATTAATGAATAAATCCAGTTTCAAAATGCAAGATAAGGTAATAAAATACACCCATTTCTCAAAGATAGACATATATACAAAACAAAGACGCAGAAGAAAAAACACCTATATACAGATACAATAACATTACAATAACTCGAAACCTCCGTGGCATTTGAACGGAGGGCTCCCGGTTAGAAAACAAAAACATAGGTTAATTGTTTGTACTTTGTTTAGGTAGTTGTATGCAAGTGAATAGTCAGAGCGGCGTGGTGTTAAATACACACCTTAGCAATTGACACAATAAATGATTTGCAGGAAATCTGATATACAAAGGAAAAAATCACAAAAAAAAGGTTTTGATGACGCCTGCGAAGCAAACACCGGCAAGCGGCATTTAACAAATTTACATATTAATTAGAGTCCTAGAGTAGAATGGGCTGACCATAACATCGTTTGTCAAGCCAGAATATAAAGTACACACATCTGATGGGTTTACTCAGTTACATTACAATGCTATACATTTTAACTTAGCACATGAAAGCACAGATGGCCTACATTTCCTTTTAATTTTTATTAGCAAACTACATAAAAAAAAACAATGCCTGTCCACTATCAACCGTTCTTGTGAGAACGAATATCTTTATTTATCACATTTCAGAGTAAATTGTAGGGTTTTGATTGGTTAATTACCATAGTGCATTAGACCGTATTCGTTATCCACCGTTGGTATACCAATTCAGAATTCTCGTATACCAATGCTGTGAAGAACGCGCGTGCCCATATACCAACGCAGTCAAGGACTCGCATGCAACACCTGCAGGCAAAGCCTGTTTCAGGCGAATTTCTCTGCGCGAGTTTGTATGGGCGAGTTCCGCTACTGGAACAAGTTGTGCGAGGCAAATTGTGTATTTGCGGATGAAGATAAGAAATAAATTATCATCCAAAGCTTTATATGCCACATAAACAGGAACGTCAGAATGTCAGCTAAGTATTTCATCCAGTTTATTGTTCATCGCGGAACAGATCGAAAAGAGATCGAAGCTGCCTGTCCGACTCACGATGTCTTACGCTGTCGTTGTTCAACGTTGAGTTATGCCTGTTTTTCTTTTGAGTTGGTGATATATGTTAAACCAACCAGAAAAATAGCTCTTCAATGTGATAAATTCGTTATACCAGTGTCTTGCGTTGATATACAGGCTGATATTTCGTCTCGAAGATAAATCCGGTATAAGGGGTAGGAAAATTTATTTTGATAAGCGTGGGGGTTATGTCATTAATTTAATATTACAGGCCAAGGGTATAATGGCCTTTATAAAACTTTTAAACCCCGGTATGCAGGAAAAAATTTATTTTCATAAGCGTGGGGAATTTATTTTCAACGAACACAGGGCTGTGATTTCTCGTGTTTAATTTTTTGTGCATAGTTAGAAGTCCCCTTTCGGAAAACATGGGTGGTTTTTAAAAAAACCTTTGGAATCTGTAGTAAATATAGCCATTTACTCCGTTGATTGGGCCGATATCCTAGCATCACAGACAGGACAGGTTACATATAGTAATTGACACTGTACAGGTGTGTTGTGGAACGGTATACAGGTGGGTATCCCGGTTCGACGGTGAATGCAAATTTCACAAAGTGCCTGGTGTCCACATGGTCCTACCGCATACTTTGCAAACGGATTCGCGCACTCCACACAGTGAATATATAATGCGCTTTTTCGTTCGGTGTAGCATCCTAATGTTGAAGTTGTAATGGCCCAGACATAATTTGCGGCGTCGTGGTAGTGCATTGTTTTGTTTTTTTTGAGCACTATTTTGTTGATCTTCTCCCCTGTTATTCGGTTGGGTGTTGTAGCCTTTCTTTGTTTCCGCTGTTGTAGTCTAGTTGTGTTTTGTCTTGCATCATCTACCCTCTTCAAATCTTGGTCTTCTTCTGTGTTTCTTGAATCTTTTTTTTTCTCTGGTGAAACCTCTTGTACCGTGTTGTTGTCGTCGTCCTGTTTCAACAGCGTTGCTAGCAGGCTATCAATCTCGTCCATTTTTTCAGCTGGATTAACATCAGATGGAGCTGCAAGGTCGTGACTCGTTGTTGCTGCAGGATCTGTAGTAATAGTTACAGGATTATTCCGGGGTGGTGAAGGTAGAAATATTTCCTTCATGATTTCCGCTATCCACGGTTCGTCTCCTTCCAAATTAATTATACCCGGCAGGAGTTGATTCTCATCATTTGGGAACAAGTCTGCTGTATCAATACTCATGATTTCAGTACAGAGTAGTGGCTCCATGACTGGGTCCTCAAGTGTGAATAATTAAAAAATTCTGAGCGCTATTTATAGTGTAAAAGACGCGGACGTGAGCGACAACACTCTAACTATAGGCTAGATTTTTTTACGACAAAATATCTGTGTTTGTTTTCAAATTTTAAACAGCTTGTCATTTTATAATAATTGTGAACACACCCATATTTTTATTACAAGTTGAACTGCGGCAATTGAGTGTATAGTAGTAAATTTTTTTAACAGTCTAACGTTACAATAGGTGATTATTTATTAATTTTAGTCATTTTGAAACCCGTAAGGTTCGTGTAAGTTAGTATGAAAAACCCAGGTACAATGGAAAATAAATTGATTTTCCTGATTAAAAAAATTACGTGTAAACTATGGGTTAATGTTATCATAGTGCCCTAAAAATTATAAAGATTTATCGAAAAAATAATAGGTAATTTTAATGCTTGGGCTATGTATGGTGACACAGCTCTCTATACAGTAGATCAATCTATCGTGCACTCACGCCGTCCGATTTTGCACTCACTCACACCCGCCGCCATTTTGAAACACACCTGCTACCAACAAGCCACCATTTTGGCAAAAATCCAAAGACCTCATTTGCATATTTTCAGGGAAATAACAGGCCGCCATCTTGAAAACCGACTACCCTAACCTACAAAAAACAGGCCGACATCTTGAAAATATGCAAATGAAGGCTGGGGATCGGGAAAGTAGATTGCTAGGGGATCGGGAAAGTGAAATTGACCTTGACCACCATCTTGAAAACCGACTACCCTAACATACAAAAAACAAGCCACCATCTTGAAACACACATACACACACACAGCCGAATATAAATAACGTATGTTCACACATTTATTAACAACTACACATCATGAGTTTAAGACGACGAGCCTTATTTACCCATCAACCTAGAGATCCAAGGAATAGGGGTACAGAAGAAGAACATAGCGAGATAATTACCCGGGAAGAAGATGGCGGACTGACTATTGTCTCCAGTTTTCAACGCGTTATTGAAGATGTAACGAGGTTAATAAGTACAGAAGAAGAACTCGGGGAAAGTGAACAAGACAACAACAACAGAATGGAGGAGGACATACAACAAGAAGATAACCAGGACGACACCCGTGATAGAGAACTAGCCAGTGTATGGTTAACTACTAGACCTCCATCAACCACCACTTCGACTGCAGACACTGAAACAAGAGCACGATGCCGACACACAGATGAAATATCACGCCTCAACGAACAAATTATCGACATGAGGGGAGCGATGTTGGGAATGGAAACCACAAGGGCGGGATTGGAAGAGGAAATTACCAGACAAAAGAAACTACGACATCATGAAGAAAAATCAAACAATGTAGCATCTGCTCGAATGAAGAAAGCTTATACGCGGTTCTACCCTGTGGACATCTGTGTATGTGCAAGGATTGCTGGATCCAACTCACATGTGAAGGAGCCCAATGCCGATGCGTTGACGCCGGAGAGGTGCATTTCAAGATAAGATGTCCCATTTGTCGAAAACATGTAGGAAGCGTGAGGCGAATATTCCGCGCTTAAAGTGTGTCGTATCACACTATCAAAGGCCCTTTTCAGGGCCAACCCATCTTTCCGAAAGAGAAACTTCTTTCATTAGCACACCCAACTTAACATTAGCTCCAATCATGCTTTTTTCCCCCAAAAAAAAATAATTTTTTTTTCCAAAAAAAAAAAAAAAAATTTTCAAAAAAAATTTCGTACACAAAGTCAAAAAATTTTTTTTGAGGTAGCGGGTCGAGTGAGGTATCATATTGAAGCTGACGTGAAATGCTTCACATTGATACCTCACTCGACCCCATTGGACTACTAGGGGCTGCCCTAACGCCAAACATCAATATCAACATCAATCAACATCAATCTTCAAAATACCTTTAGAGGTGCCCCTAGTGGACCAATCGGGTCGAGTCCGGTATCATTGTGAAGCATTTCACGTCAGCTTCAATTGGATACCTCACTCGATCCACTACCGCCAAAATAAAAAAAAAATAAAAAATCAAACTTCGTACACGAGATGTTGATATCGATGTGCAAAATAACCTTTTTGGCGTTAGAGGCGTCCCTAGTGGTCCAATCGGGTCGAGTGAGGTATTAAATTGAAGGTAACGTGAAGGAGCATCTGATAGACTGGGTGTGGGCTTGAATTAGGGTAATTCTGCGCATGCGCAAAGATAATATGAAAAATATCAATGTTCAAAAATAGCCTGTTTGAGGTTAGAGGCGTCCCTAATGGTGCAATCGGGTCGAATGAGGTATCAAATTGAAGGTAACGTGAAGGCGCATCTGATAGACTGGGTGTGGGTTGAACTATCAGCAGTCTGCGCATGCGTAATCTTCAAACACCTTTTTTTGGAGTTAGAGGCGCCCCTAGTGGCCCAATGGAGTCGAGTGAGGTATCAATCTGAAACATTTCACGTCAGCTTCAATTTGACACCTCACTCGACCCACTACCTGCAAAATAAAAATAATTCTCGCACACCAGGTTTTGCTATCGAACTGCAAAATAACCTTTTTGATGTTAGGGGCGCCCCTAGTGGTCCGATGGAGCCGAGTGAGGTATCAATGTGAAGGTGAGATGAAGGGCCATCTGATGGACTGGTGTGGGTTGAACTATCACCATTCTGCGCATGCGCAAGAATGGAAATAGACGTTTTTGGAGCTATTTGACTATTAAAAAAGGAAAAAAGTTCCGAAAATTGTATAAGTCTCATCCCATGTCAAACAAGTGCAATTGACCGCCATCTTGAATCCGACCACCCCTAACCTAGAAAAAACAAGCCGCCATCTTGAAAATATGCAAATGAGGACGAGCGAAACAAGTGCAATTGACCTTGACCTACAAAAAAAACAGGCCGCCATCTTGAATCCGACCACCCCTAACCTAGAAAAAACAGGCCGCCATCTTGAAAATAGGCAAATGAGGCGCGAAACAAGTGCAAGTGACCTTGACCTACAAAAACAGGCCGCCATCTTGAATCCGACCACCCCTAACCTAGAAAAAACAGGCCGCCATCTTGAAAATAGGCAAATGAAGGGGCAAACAAGTCCAAACAAGTTTTCTTGACCTACAAAAAAAACAGGCCGCCATCTTGAATCCGACCACCCCTAACCTAGAAAAAACAGGCCGCCATCTTGAAAATAGGCAAATGAGGCGCGAAACAAGTGCAAGCGTACTTGACCTACAAAAACAGGCCGCCATCTTGAATCCGACCACCCCTAACCTAGAAAAAACAAGCCGCCATCTTGAAAATATGCAAATGAAGGGTCAAACAAGTGCAATCGGCCGCCATCTTGAAACCGACCACCCCTAACCTGGAAAAAACAAGCCGCCATCTTGAATAGTCCCAATGCACCCAATGACCTCATTAACATAAAACTTTCCCGCCAAAACTCACGCATGCGCACACACATAGCCACACCCACATCTCAAAATACGCGCTTCTGATTGGCTGTCGCTGTGACGTCACAGAGGTCATATGCAAATTTTTGAGGTCAATTGGCCCTTCGGTGCGTGCTACCTACTACTGGCCATGGTACGCAAATAAAGATACGTACTTAAGTTTATCACCACATAGATAGAAGTCGGGAAATTTGTCACAAATTACCTGCAAATGACTGATGACTGACGTTTCATAAGGAATTGGGCATGTTCCAAATGGAACCGGAAGATGACATGTGAACGAATTTTTCAATGTATTATGGGACCCAGCCCACTTTGAGTGAGCGTGGTCCCAGGGGTTCGTCATCTTCGCATATCCAAGTCGGGCACTACGCGTGTTTCCTTGACTAAACATACATGTAACACATCATCTGATCAGGATACGTGATTGGTGATGTCATAGCTCTATAATATTCCGTGGTCCATTTTAGGAGGAGTGCAATGTATGACCTCTATGGAATTCAAATTTGATTGGCTATTCAAATAAAATTAACATCAGCACAACCAACACTTGCCATATTTGGAAATCACACCGGTGGACATCAAGAAAATACTTGCTGCACGGTGTTGGCAAGCTCCTATCTTGATTGGCTATATGACATCACGTGCATTCCTCGGTTTGAACAATTTACTCTAGCCATTCTGACGGAACATTTTAACTTGAAATGTGAAGATGGAGTTTGTTGGAGCAGCCATTTCCCAGCGGAAAGCGACCTCTTGTATTGAGGTTGGAACTCGTTACTCGCTAGACCGGCAGCCAAGTCGTTCAATACGTGGATCGATAGATTGTGTCGAAGGCCCTAGTTTGAGAGCGGAAATCCGTCTAGTTACTCGTCAACTGTTAGACTTGTGCCAATCCACTGCGCATGTCCACTATCGGCCCAATGTTATTAGCATCCTCTCTCAGGGTGCTTTGCGCTACGCTCTATTTACCCCTGTTGAGGTCTCGCCATTTTTTGCAGGATTCTTGTAGAAACCAAGATCTGTTCTATCTAACTGTTCTACTGATCGCAAAATATATATTTATCTTGAAATACAGTCTTTGTATTTCAAAACGCCAGTGTCACACAGTTTGAATGCAGCTTTTTGACAAATTACCCCAGAACTATATGTTGCGAAAATATATATCGGTGTATCGCCACTGATATCAATTCGCCCAGTTAGACGGTCGCCATGTTCGTTTACCTTAGCAACAGATGACCTCGGGTCAGAGCTTGCGTTATTAGACGGCGGAGGCCCATCCTCTTCCGTCCGGCCCTTTCCGTATAATTATCGACGTCGAGTAAGGGGTCTCTCTCATAATACTCACAATTTATTGAAAAATTTAATATTTGACAGACTGTTTTGTCGCAAGAATTCAGAAGAAGTCCACCAAAAACTCTTGAAAACACAAAGTAATTAGGATACTTTTAGAAAATCAGTACTAGTCTCTCGTCTATCACAAGCAGAAAATTATTCTCTTGCCACGTATCTGTCGTACAAATTCGGAAAAAATAACTGGTCCGTCTGCCGCTATGTCACGTAGTTCCGGCCAAATGTGACGCTTCCCCAGCAAACCCATTCAGCCAGGGATCCGTTCGGTTGGCAGATACGTGCCCTGATGTCGGGCCAGTCAAGCCAAGACCGTAACTGGTGATTCGAAAAACATCAATCAAAAATTATATAGCTTTTTCTCTACCCGGTCCACTTAAAAAATCACTCCATCTGATTCTTGGAAACCCTTCATAGGCTGTCAGACGACAAGTAGCAGTCATTTAAAGATGACTTCACTGAAAATGATTTTCACGAGTCCCTAATAGCCATGGAAAATAACAAATCACCAGATTGCGACGGAATATCTGCAGAATTCTACAAATGTTTCTGGGACGATTTAAAATGCCTGTTTATTGATTGTTATAAGCAAAATTATTTAGACAGAAGGATATCGACATCCCAACGTCGAAGGTATATTACCCTGATAGAAAAAAACCCCCAATAAATATGTGGAAAATTGGAGGCCTATAACTTTGATGAACGGGTATTATAAGATTATGGCTAAGGCAGTAGCTAGTAGATTAAAAACCGTTTTGGATGATCTTATACACCCGTCTCATACTGGATTTGTTCCTGGACGATTTATTGGTGAGAATGTTCGTTTCATTTTGGACTTGATCGAATCAAATGATATATCTGGTTTGATGTTGTTGTTGGACCTTGAGAAGGCTTTTGATTCGCTAGAATATAATTTTCTCATAAACACCTTGCAGAGCTTTAATTCCCCCCCGCCCCTCCCCCAAGTTCATTGATCTGATAAAAATTTCCTATAATGATACTGACAGTAGTGCGATACAAAAGAGTGGAGATACACCATGGTTCATAAATGCAAGAGGTACAAAACAAGGCTGTCCTTTGTCTCCGTACATATTTATACTCTGTGTTGAAGTTCAGTTATTAATCGATCAAAAATATTAATCGATGAAAAAAACGTATCCAAGGAATCCAATTAGGAGATTCAGAACATAAAGGAGTTTACTATGCCGATGACTCCACACTTTTTCTGTCAGATATGCAATCGCTCTGTAAGGCTCTAAAATTTCATGATGACCAGTCTACCCTTACAGATTTAAAACTTACTATCAATGAATCGAATGTCATTGTTTTGGGACCGGATGATAGTTTAGCTCTCAATTGTCCTGTACATGTGAAGGCAAGAGCTCGTGTTTTTGGAGTGATTGTGTCAAATTTTGAGGACACACTTGGAGATGACCTTCTTAATCAACAGAATAAAATAAATAGGCGTTTCTTACTATATTTTGTCGTAGTTTATTAGCAAAGTCATATATGAACAGTCGCAATCAAAGCGTGACTGACGTACTCATCTAGCAGGTTAATATGTTCACTAGAATATTCTATTTCTTTTTAGTCACACCAATGTCGTGACATCACTTTTCGGATACGACACGACAATGTACTATACTCTACGAACAGAGAATTGTTATACGGGTTTGATGAACAGATATCAATTGATCTTGTCAGCATCATTGAAAACTGTTGACCGATTCTATCTTTCAAGTAACGGTAACTTTAATTTACTTTCGGTTATGTTAATTTAGGTGTTAGGTGTTATTATTGAAACAGGTGTTTGGATTACGGACCATTGGTAACTCTTAACGGACAACGATCTCCCAATGAATGACGGATCTGACATATTTATTGGGTTATATTACCCCAATCCTAACAATTGTCGTAGTATATAGCCAGTAAATAGTCAGCCAGTAAATAGTCCAACTCCATTCTCAACAATAGGCGTGCCATCTCCTGCCATTGTATAATTTGGAAAGAACAAATTCGATTTCCTAAGAATATGAGAACCTCTGATCACATATTCGTGCTGCAGACATTGGTAGATATACAAGCGTCCAGTCCGTCATTCAATACAATAATCAGCCGTCGTCCATCAAAGAATTTTCGCGTCCATAACCCAAAGACCTATTTCATATTCCATATAACAGCATAAGCACCAAATTAAAAAAAACCCAAAAACAAAATGAAAAAAAACAAAAAACAAAACAAAGCAAACAAACAAACAAAAAACAAACAAACAAACAACAATCATAGAATACATAAACATTGGCTAGTTTTCTGCAAGAGAGCAATCAACAGTTTTCAATAATGCCGGCAAGACATGATGTTCCAATAATATCAAATCCGTATCGCTGAATCAGTATTCTTAATCCTTTTGATTTTCGTTGTGAAGTCGTTATCTAGAGCATGTTGTATCTCAGTCACGCTTTGATTATGACTCTACACATGAGCACCATGATGATCCTGAAGTACATAGGTTCATACGGCCCCAGCAGTACATAGGTTCATACGGCCCCAGCAGTACATAGGTTCATACGGCCCCAGCAGTACATAGGTTCATACGGCCCCAGCAGTACATAGGTTCATACGGCCCCAGCAGTACATAGGTTCATACGGCCCCAGCAGTACATAGGTTCATACGGCCCCAGCAGTACATAGGTTCATACGGCCCCAGCAGTACATAGGTTCATACGGCCCCAGCAGTACATAGGTTCATACGGCCCCAGCAGTACATAGGTTCATACGGCCCCAGCAGTACATAGGTTCATACGGCCCCAGCTCCGGAATGAATAACAGATTCATATCATCAGATATCAAATAAACCTATGTATGCATGGTTTATTGACTTCTCGATGGCGTTTACAGAGTTCGCCATGCTGGCCTGTTCTTGAAGTTGTGATCTACTGCTGCGGGTCTCCACTTTCATAAAATTATTAGAAATATGTATCATGACAACATGTTGAGTATTCGTGTAGCTGGGACTCTGTCCATCACCTTTCAATCTAATGTTGGTGTACGATCTTTTCAGATTCCAACATCAGCTCATCTCCAGTGATGTAACACTCGATTTTTGTTTTGAACTTGCACGAACGCGACACATACCAATCTTACTGCGCAATATGATTGATGGTTCTGCATCTAAACATGACAAATGTGTTACTAGTACAGGAATGAGAGATGTTAGCTAATATACGTTTTTAGTGTTACACACAGATACTAGTCATTAAGATCATAATTTATTGTAAAATGCCAGCGAAATCGTTGCTCCTGGCATTATTGTTCCTTGTATCACGACTGCTTTTTTTTAAATAAATCAAATTATTTCTAATCAACTAGGTTATTCTATATGTATATATACTTAATTATCTTCGCTTGATTGTATATCTGCTCGATAACGGACGCTGTGATCAGCAAATAAAGAACCTTGAACCTTGAGCATCTGCGTCACATCATGTATTATAATCAGGGAGGCAATAGCCAATACATTCTAGCTATAGTCTACTATATCGATGCAGATTTCACGTACTCCTGATTATACCCAGTGTTTGGACCAACTTCAGGTGGGTCTAATACCATAGACTAAGTCGACGCATCGTAAAATATGAGACGTGAATTTGAAGATTTGGACTCGTCTATATTTTATATTTCAAATCGGCAATTATCGATTATAGAATTAACAGATCATTGGCATGCAGTGTATGTGTCAGTGTTAAAAGTGGTGGACAGATTTTAGGGGGCGTAAACTTCCTGATCAATGTGGGTACAATACAATGCAACTCTATAAACAAAGAAACATCCCACGAATGATATCCCTTGTATGTATGCTAAAGAATACTTTATGGCTTCTGACATTAATATATCGGCGATCAGTTTTCTTGGACACAGATACGATCAATGAACTTTAGATCAGTCCTGATAAGAGATTGTAGTATAGAGAGTCAAGAAATCCCATGTGGATACATGTCTGTATGGTATGTCACCTGTAGCATCAAGTTCTTCCGCGAATTCTGAATTTTTCAATATATCCACATACTGTTTTGGTATATCGTTATGAGTGGTTGGAAGACAAATACCTCTTTCCTTTAGAAACGTTTTGTGGTTATTAAATAAATCTTCCAAAGTAAATGCAGTTTGGGAGCAAGTAGACGTTTTTTATGATGGTGTGCTGATACTCACTTCTTTAAGCAGCACCTTGTAAAAGTAATATTTACATATGAATAATATATTATTTGGAGCTTTTTCAGGCGAGACTATGACTAATTTTCTCTGGAGATTTGCTGAAACTCCTTGCGAATAGAGGTTTCTCAGTACTTGCTTTGGGCGAAGGGTGCTTCTGTCAATGTGGCGGATTGTTTAAACTTTTTTCTTGCTTTGACCACTCAATAACATTCTGCTCTGGTGCAGACAGGACTATCTTCTGGTCGGCTTTTCATGGCTCTCTATATTTAGGTCCCTTCATCAGAAATGTTTAACGTCTTCATCACTCACTATATCAAGGCTACCAGTTACAATATGTTTACATGATGAAGCCCCTAACATCACACAGCTTTTAGAAAAGTTCAAAACATGATAAATGTCTCAAGAGTTCAAGTATTTTGAAACAATCTGATTCAATCATACGACTACAAAATAACATGTAAATGATAGATATGAAGAGAAAATGGTGAAGCATACGCGATATTAAGTTATACATATAATAATTATAGTGAATTAGAAGTATCTGTATGTCTTTAAATAAAGATGTAATGGACCATTCTCGATTTAATTCTTAGACAAAGGTTTACCCACGCGCACCAACGGGTGTACGGACACGTGACTCTGGGCGTACATTTGTGGTTCGTACTTTTCCTCTCATTCCTATATGCCTACAGTGGGTAGGATATTTTAGTTTTTTATTTTCAACTCAAATTTGCCCAAATTATCATCAATGTAAGCATTATGATCCTTTCTTGGAATAATTTGATGAATATTTATACCAATTGATACTTTATTTTAAAACATTCCTATGCTGTAGGTATAGGCAGGAGAGGAGAAGTACGAACCACAAATGTACATCGGGATTCACGCGTCAGTGTACCCGACAGTGCGCGGGAGCAAATCTTATCTAAGAGTTAAAATGAGAAATGTTCATTGGCAAAGTGCAAGTTGATGGGTTTTTAATCAACGGACGGAAAACTGAACATTTTGACATTCCCACGGTATCAGCGTCAATTAGACTAGCACAATCCCATGGTGCGCTATTTTCTCTGGAATGCACGTTCTTCTTCTCCCCCTTCTCTGTCTCCCGAGTTTCGTTATTTATTTCACCATGATTACTACGAAGTCACGCAGATGTGGTGAGCCAAAATAGCCGTTAGTTTGTTAAATGTCAAGGTCACCGTGATGAGAAAAATCATAAATTATTGAAAATTGAAGTTTTTTATGAGTGGATATATGATGGGACGGTGAAGTATCCGAAAACAAAATTGAGGTGAAGTTCAATATCACAAATTTGGCCCATAATCAGAAAATCATTGAAATTCAAATGATCTTTTGAGTGAATACAGCAGAGACGATATGTCAGCTACAGAAATTGTCAAAGGTCAAACAGGTCAAAGGTCAACCTCACATTGTAACGCCGCCACCGCCAACATAAACCCAGGAAATGATTGAAAACATTGTCTGTGGAGAGTTTGACGCGCCCTTAACTCTTATGAAGTTTCCCCTCAGGGCGTGAATCACTGTCAATCAATATATCTTTGTCAAGAACCTCGTGGGTTGTTAGGAGCTTGTTCTTTTCATCTCGTGCTAACCGTGGCCACTGACGTCGGACATGGTGCTTGTCCTCGAGCATAGCGTCTTCGCGTCATACGAAAGTCAGACATTTGCCGTCTCGAAACGCTAGTTGCGCATGCTCGGCCGCCACCCTAGATGTTCTCAATTTTGATTGGGCGGCATTGACAGACCGACAGCGACGGAAAATACATTATAATTGGTTGAAGAGTCTGAAGCCCTGAATGAACTTCAAGGGCCGTAACTCATGATGATTATCTGTGCTGTTACTCCAGTCCGGTGATGTGGATTGAGGCACACCGCCGGAAGTGACATAGAGAACACAGGTTATGCCGATTTGGCGATGCTAGCCGATGTTTTCGTTTAACTTTTAAATTATTTCCAATAGCTGAGTTGGCTGATATTCAGCAAAGTTGTCTGAGAGCAGTATTAATCCACAATCATAGCAGTTATTCGGTCACACCATGATTTGCATGTTAGCACAGGTCGTGACTATATGTAGAGAACCCGTGAGCATACACTGTGAGCAGTTTGGACAATAAATTGGAAGCTCAGGTATTCTTCATATGAAAGCTATCAGCAGGCGCTACAACAACAACATAGCGTTTTGCAGACACCTCCACTGTTGTTTTCTCTAGGAGGAACCTGTTTTCTGGCGAAGTCAATGAAGACCTGTTGTAACGTGGTCTGACTGACAGAATAATCTTCTATGTTGAACCTGTCTTTGACCTTCTCCAAGGTCCCGAAAATGAAAGCCAGAGAAATATCCGGATCGGTGAGATGATAGTTCACATAGCCGTTGGAGGCGTCTACTTTCATGTGTTTGGGGAATGTGGACTCGACGAATTCAACGAACGCTTGTTGTAGTATATAGCCGTCACCAGATTCCCCCACCCGGGCGATCAGCGTGTAACCTTGACCGAACTTGTTCTTCAGGTGTTGAGGACTTCCCAGACACAGGAATCGGCCGTTCACCATGATGGCAATCCGTGTACACAGGGCATCACATTCTTCCATACTGGAAAAAGAAAAACAGATTGATTGATAAGCCGTCTCTTACATCTGACGGTGACCCAGTGGTGGACTCTCCTATCCGGTGTAACCATGATGATCATCATCGGACGCAGGGCGTCACATTCCTCCATATTGAAAAGCAAATCGCGTAAGTAGTATACACAAATCGCTGAGCCCATGTAAAGATGTTTTACTATTTTGGTTCTTGGCAATTGCTGCGTTGACTACCACGATTCACTGAAGTGTGTGATTAAATTTTGTCCTCTTTTTTATTTAACTACCAACTGCATTACCTGTTCCATCGCTATATTCGCCTATTTTATTGCACATAGGCATATTGCATACACGAAATGCACGTGTGTCGTACGTCTTATATGATATGGTAATATAATGCATGGCATTTACGCTGATATGTTTGACAGTATATTACCTGTGCGAGGTCAGAATAAGCGTCCGTCCGGATGCCCGGATGTCGGACAAGACGTTCCAGAGCTGACGTCGAGCGGCCGGATCGACGCCCGTCGTCGGTTCATCCAAGAATATAACGGGTGGATCACCAATCAGTGATATGGCAGTGCTCAGCTTTCTTTTGTTTCCACCACTAAATAAATGGATAGCATGCCTTTATGTAGTCGATTTTTCGAATTTCTTTTCATGAAATTTTTTCCGCAAAACTGAATAATAAATTAGGATATATTTTTCTGATGTGAAATCAAATATGTTTGGGCACTTTTATGCGTCAAAAGACAAAAAAGGCAAAACATTTGAAGAAAAACGACGAAAACATAACTTTTCTGGTACCCCATATGGCCACCATTTCGAATTTACCCATGATCGTCTACTTGGAGCGATAACCAACAGACTCAAATTGATCACATTGGGATAATGTATAAAGTCATAGTTTTAAGTTTGTGTCGTTTCGGAGATATGGTAGAAATTTTGGTAGAGGTGCCATTATGCTTCCCCGCCTCCATAAAAACCATGATAATTACCTGTACTTTCTAGTTTCTTTGTCGGCGTGTTCCTCCAATGTAAGGATCTTCATCAGTTGAGTGACTACCTGGCTAATACGGTCCTCCCGGATACCCTTTAACCGGGCAAACATGGTCAGTGTTTCTCTCCCTGTTAATTGCTCGATGAGTGCGTCAAACTGGGGACAGTAACCCAGGTTAGCTTGAACCTGTGTAGATAATAGAGTAAATCATAATATCAAAACTGTTTGATTTTTTACCGAGAAAATGCTCAATTTTAGATATGGGTACAATGATCAGAAATCGTGTTTAGGGAGGTTAATTGATAGGAGAAGGAGATGGTGCAGAACACCTTACCTTTAGGTGTAGACTCAGAAAAAAACTGGTGTTATTTTGGTGCTAAACGGGCCGACACTTATATTTCGTGTTGCTTTGGTCATCTTCATTTATCATCACCAAATTTGCTGCGTGACACACCCGCCACAATACAAAGGGTGTTAGGCCAACGACAATGTCTGACTGTGTACAAAACAGTTATTATATATCCGGTATAAAAATGGAAACTATCACATTATAAAAGTAGTAGAGGGGTACGTTGGAAACAATGACGTCGTAAGTCGGTCATGTAACGTGAGTAGGTCATTTTATGCAATTATTACGATGTTACGTAATAATTATTGTGATACGTCATAAGTAGGTCATGTTAAGTAATAAGTGGGTCATGTTACCTAATAAGTAGGTCATGTAACGTCACAAGTAGGACATTCTATGTCAAAAGTAGGCCATATAGCGTACTGCAATAATACATTCTACGTAATGTGTTGTTAATTTCACTGAATGAATATTCTCCGAACCGTCTGTGAGTATAAAAAATCTGCACCTCCATCTAATCTTTCATGAATGTTCTTAGTTTCCATCGACTTCCCAAAGCTTTTCTCACATCTCACCTTAGTTAATTGGCTTTTGACGTCATGTCCATTGAGGAATGCATTACCGTCAGAAATGCTTTCATCGCCCGTCAACATCTTGAAAGTTGAAGTTTTCCCAGCACCGTTTACTCCAAGCAAACCGAAGCATTCATTTTGTGGCACGCCAAGAGACAGTCGGTCCACAGCGATGTAACCTCCGTACGACTTTGTGACGTTACCGAGAACCAGACTCTCTGACTGGGAAACTGCAGCTGGACCGAGAGAGTTGATTCTCTCCCTTTCTTGTGCTACATCAGGGTCTTCAGCCAGCGCGTCAAGGGAGGTGAAAAACTCCGGAGGCGGACTAAGTTTGTACCAAATTCTCCGTATAAGGCCATACTCGATCATGAGCACGATGGTGAAATACACGATACCTTGGAGACCCATGAATGTAGCATATCGCCCAATTCCAGGGTTGTCCCATGCTAGATAGTTTTCGTCGAACTTGAAGCAGAAATCACCCTGACAAGTCCCTGTAAGAAGTGATATAGAAACTTTATAGGTACTTCTCAATATGTAGTTCTCAACTGAATTTTTCTCAACTTGTATCTCGGCAAGAATCTCTCAACTGTATTTAGCTCAATCTCTCAACTGTATTTAGCTCAACTTCATCTATGTAGATCACATATATACAATATTTTAGAGCATATGAGGCACGAATACTTGTAGCTTCCTGGTTCGAAACATTTCATTAGTCAATTGAAATTTAAAAAGAAAAAAATCTTTCTTTTATTGGCTTGTGAAAAGAAACGGAAGACGATCCAGCCAAATGGATCGATGAAGGCCCATTATCTCGCAACAAATACAAACATTTGGAGTTTGTCGGAAACCATGACGCAGTCTGTCATTATCAGAGTTTGTAACCTCATAAAACTGTCGGTATATCGGACTGTAAGAGGTATAGAATCTGATGCCATGAGAATGGATCTGACGTCGCTTCATTTTTTTTCTGTCCTATCACGACGGTGCCTATGCGTGACAGAGCGGCCCCATGCAGCGCTGCTTCGCTGATGCACCATGCAGTAGGCAGACATGATACTCCATCCAGTTGCATCATTCTGGCGCTCTTGCATTCTCGCTCCACCAGAGACATGCTACCGCAATGCCTCTGGCTTATAATGGCAGCAAGCGTAGTATGTGATAAATATTCATGAGCGCGAAGATCACATGACAGCACATACATGTATGTCCCACCCAAGCGGCCGTCAGGATATACATGCTCGTTCTGTACTGTGAAGTTGAACACGTTCCGTGGTGTAATGGTTAGCACGCTGGACTCTGAATCCGGCGATCAGAGTTCAAATCTCGATAGAAAATAATGTTTTCTTTTTTCCCTCTAACATTTGTTTTCGTTATTTTTCATCGATGCATCTATTTGCACGACTCATTACAATCTCAGTAAACTCAGATTTTAGGTATTCCCCTGATTTACCATCTTGGCTTAGGCTACCTAGATTGGTCTCATTGAAGATTGGAAATGTGTATTTCGTTCTGTTTTTACAGATTTTTCACATTTAATAAATTCCTCCACAAATTCGACAATTTCGGCGTGTTCCTATGTTTTCCCATAAAATATATTTTATCGATCACTTGCTTGATCCATAAGCCTATTTCCAAAATTAAATATCGTAAGCGAACATCTTTCTTTCTCAAGATGGAAGCTACAGCTAATTTCTGGTGATCCAGTAAACTGAACATTGAACCTGTCACGGATAGTCCGCATCAGCTTTCTCTCCATTTGTCGTGGAAAATGCGCAGGTGCGCGCAGTTCGAGTAGCCAAGTGTGTCGGCTGCACAAGGACTAGATAATACAGCCGCTGTGATCGACCACCTAAGAAAAGCCGGCACATACTTGAACTGGGCTCTTTATATGCCACAGCGTTTGCCGGAGTATGGCGTAGGGCATACATACACTTCCGATCAGCTGAAAGGTTAATGTTAGCGCACCAATGGCGCGCAAACGAAGTGCGCCAACACAAAGGTATAGCGCGCTAATGCCCATGATTATCGGCTGGCCATTGTTCTAACTCTGTTGAATGTAGTCCGTCGACATGACTGGACACAGGCCGCGCGCTATCAGCACGGTCAGACAATGGCTGGAAGCAAGCTGCTTTGTTAGGGAGCGATCGTTCACGCGACAGAGCTCAAGAAAATCAGTTGGGAGTCCACGTGGCATTAATCGGCACGAATTTTTAAAAGGAAATAGATTTAAGATTTATTTTAATCATAAACACTGCTTGCAAAATGGATTGTAATTTGTGCTTCGTCGGACACCTGCTTTCAAAGTTGACCCAGACTTGCGCGTCTCACGGAATAGCTTTCTGGTATTAAAGAATAGGTATTTGTTTATTGGAAGTTTCATCTTACGGCCGCTTCTCATACAGATGCGCAAGTTCAAGTCATTCATTTTTATATATTCAAAATTCTTGCAAATTGTGTTAATTTTGACCATTCAAGACTAAATGCCCGGGATTTTACTACCGGATTATGCAGTGTATAAAAGAGAATGGTAAAACGAACAGTGGACCCACATTATTTATAGCTGAAGTCCCTCCCTCCATCCCCGACATCAAAACCAACATTTCAAATGTGTTAATGTATACTTCCTGTCGAACAGTATAACGGATGTTATATTGTCAGCAAGAAAACAACACTGTAAAGATTAATCATCTCGTTAAGTTTGGCGTAAACAAGTGGAGAATATAAACATAACAGTGCATTCTCCCTCTGACGGGGTAAAGCGATATCCCGACGATATAAAGCGATATCATACGCCGTTCCATGCAAAAACACCTACGCAGATCTTCGCAGCCAATTTACAGATTTTACAGACTTCTCACTGAATTCAATCTGACTTGAAGAGGCAGAATGAAAACTAGACGCTTCAACGTTTTAAACGGATGATCAAGAACATGCGATGCAGTGAACGATTGTCCGATTCTACACTATTCCAATGACACATCCATTTTACGGCAAATCCGAATTCCAGCCACCACTTGGATTGAACAGCACGGAGAATTATCTGTATGCCACAAGACTTGAGCCAACTTCGTATACGCTAAGCGTATATACGGAGATAATCTATCGACGGGGGAGCGGAAGTCGCTCAGTAACTGAGGTCCGATAACTTGAATTATAGTTATCACCATATTGGATAAGAATAACACCACTGTTATTCGAGACAATGATGTATATATAGCTGAAGCCTACGCTCAGCTGTATGATAACATACATTACGTCGAAATCCCTGAGACTGATATCAAGTCAACGCATAAATAGGTGCTAAACCTAATATGCCATACAATTGTCTAATAGGAACTTATTAGACAGGAATACCCTCAACAGAAAAGAACAGAAACGACTCAAGACAAGTAAACATATGAAATATGTTGAAAAATGTCGATATCAAGTCAACGCATAAATAGGTGCTAAACCTAATATGCCATACAATTGTCTAATAGGAACTTATTAGACAGGAATACCCTCAACAGAAAAGAACAGAAACGACTCAAGACAAGTAAACATATGAAATATGTTGAAAAATGTCGATATCAAGTCAACGCATAAATAGGTGCTAAACCTACTATGCCATACAATTGTCTAATAGGAACTTATTAGACGGGGAATACCCTCAACAGAAAAGAACAGAAACGACTCAAGACAAGTAAACATATGGAATATGTTGAAAAATGTCGATAAGGATCTCGCGAAGCGAGATTGGCACTAGCCAAGCTTCTGACTTTAAACGGATGACCAAGAACATGCGATGCAGTGAACGATTTTCCGATTCTACACCAATCCAAAAGACACATCCATTTTACGGCAAATCCGAATTCCAGTCACCACTTGGATTGAACAGCACGGAGAATTATCTGTATGCCACAAGACTTGGGCTAACTTCATATACGCGAAGCGTATACGGAGATAATCTATCTACGGGGAAGCGGAAGTCGCTCAGTAAACTGAGGTCCGATAACTTGAATTATAGTTATCACCAAATTGGATAAGAATAACACGACTGTTATTCTAGACAATGATCGATATATAGCTGAAGCCTACGCTCAGCTGTATGACAACATACATTACGTCGAAATCCCTGAGATCGATATCAACTCAACGCATAAAAAGGTGCTAAACCTAATGTGCCATACAATTGTCTAATGGGAACTTATTAGACAGGAATACCATCAACAGAAAAGAACAGGAACGACTCAAGACAAGTAAACATATGAAATATGTTGAAAAATGTCGATATCAAGTCAACGCATAAATAGGTGCTAAACCTAATATGCCATACAATTGTCTAATAGGAACTTATTAGACAGGAATACCCTCAACAGAAAAGAACAGAAACGACTCAAGACAAGTAAACATATGAAATATGTTGAAAAATGTCGATATCAAGTCAACGCATAAACAGGTGCTAAACCTACTATGCAATACAATTGTCTAATAGGAACTTATTAGACAGGAATACCCTCAACAGAAAAGAACAGAAACGACTCAAGACAAGTAAACATATGAAATATGTTGAAAAATGTCGATAAGGATCTCGCGAAGCGAGATTGGTACTAGCCAAGACTAACATAAAAAACAACTGTATACTGAGGCGGTCCGATGACGACAACCTACTGATGTCCATACCCTCCGGCTTTTGTGTTTGAAAGAGGGAGAAATTTACACAGATCTTCGAAGCTAATTACTGACTCTACTGAATTCAATCTGACTCGAAGAGGCAGAATGAAAACTACACATCTCTACAGAAACAACGATCCAAGAAAAGTAAACATATGAAATATGTTGAGATATGTGGAAATTGCATTAGCCATGACATACATCAGAAACATCTCTAAACTGAGGCTGTCCCATGACGACATCTTACTGCTGCCCAAGGGTTTTTCTTCTATACCAACACCAGTCACTGGAAATAGGAATATTATTTCTGACTTCTAACGGATGATTAAAGAGGAGGAGAAACTTAAAGGAACTGCTACGCAAATCGAAGATTTGATGGCTAACACCTTCCTGTATTAAAAGGCGGCCCCTGAAGAGAGATATGCCTGTGGAGTTATCGAAGATAACTCCCGAAATTATCACGAAACATTGCTCTGACGTATATATATACTACATATATTTACGGAGCTGTGAATATGACCACAGTAAATATTCAGACAATGTCGGGTCAGAACATACCAGGAGAGTGGGTATGTTTATGGACATCTTCTTGCACAATAGATTTAAGATTTATTTTAATCATAAACACTGCTTGCAAAATGGATTGTAATTTGTGCTTCGTCGGACACCTGCTTTCAAAGTTGACCCAGACTTGCGCGTCTCACGGAATAGCTTTCTGGTATTAAAGAATAGGTATTTGTTTATTGGAAGTTTCATCTTACGGCCGCTTCTCATACAGATGCGCAAGTTCAAGTCATTCATTTTTATATATTCAAAATTCTTGCAAATTGTGTTAATTTTGACCATTCAAGACTAAATGCCCGGGATTTTACTACCGGATTATGCAGTGTATAAAAGAGAATGGTAAAACGAACAGTGGACCCACATTATTTATAGCTGAAGTCCCTCCCTCCATCCCCGACATCAAAACCAACATTTCAAATGTGTTAATGTATACTTCCTGTCGAACAGTATAACGGATGTTATATTGTCAGCAAGAAAACAACACTGTAAAGATTAATCATCTCGTTAAGTTTGGCGTAAACAAGTGGAGAATATAAACATAACAGTGCATTCTCTCTCTGACGGGGTAAAGCGATATCCCGCTTTCGTCCAACAAAATGCGCGTCTGTGTCTCATTTGAAAAGAAATGAAATGGCATTAACTTATTGTTTATGTAGAAATCTCTGTTATTGTTTCTTTTTTGTTGGAACGATGAATGCGTGGGCCATAAATGTTAATTCTTATTTTCTCATCGGAAGTTTCGTGTGCAACCTTTAACAGTCGGGCGGTAACGAATAAAGAGCATATACAATTGGAGTATTTGTCATTCTCTGTAAGGGGCTAATTGATCTTTTGAGTTTCTGTGTATATTTTGGTTAGGCGGTTGTAACAAGACAAGCCAAAGAGACAACTAGTCTGACCGAGCACTGCATGTTGCCCCGATTATGACCTCGACTCGCCCGCGTGTCTGAATTTATACGAAGCTGTATTCATTTGAAATGTTACGTTCAACCGTTTTACTGACCGTTCTGAAAGAGGAGGCGGCCTTCGCAATTTGCACACACCAACGTTTTTATGAATTCTGATAATATATTTATCTTTGGGGAAACTTTTGGTAATGAAGATTATTCGTAGTCTCAACCGAATGTTCACAAGACGGCCGAGTTTCCTTGGAGCGCAAACAAAAAATAATAGATAATCATTTACAGCATTCTTATAAATATTCTATATATTTTTTTAATTACTTAGCCAGTAATTTAAACTGTAGAATAGATGGTGCATCCCCGACATCAAAACCAACATTTCAAATGTGTTAATGTATACTTCCTGTCGAACAGTATAACGGATGTTATATTGTCAGCAAGAAAACAACTGTAAAGATTAATAATCTCGTTAATTTTGGCGTAAACAAGTGGAGAATATAAACATAACAGTGCATTCTCTCTCGGACGGGGTAAAGCGATATCCCGCTTTCGTCCAACAAAATGCGCGTCTGTGTCTCATTTGAAAAGAAATGAAATGGCAGAGTGGAAGACGGCCGAGTTTCCTTGGAGCGCAAACAAAAAATAATAGATAATCATTTACAGCATTCTTATTGAAGTCAAATATTCTATATATTTGTTTAATTACTTAGCCAGTAGTTTAAACTGTAGAATAGATTGTGTTCTTGCCGTACACCGCTAGAGGGGAACTCTTTGAAAACAATTCAGTGTTAAGCCGCGAAGACTGTTAGCGCGCAATCAGCCAACGGGGAGCCTTTGTTTACCGCCGACATGCTCACAATGGTTCAGTGGTTTGACCGGACTATAATCTACCGGCACGTGGCGGCAACGGTCACATCATGGTGGGGTGTAATAAGTCATGGTGATTAGGCCAGCTCGTTGGCGCGCTAACGGCGCGTAAACACTGTTCACTAATTGGAAGTTTAAGCTGATCGGAAGTGTATAGCTGTGGCCTCGGCGACAATAACGCTCTTGATGCGGAGAGCCAAGCGAGGAAGCAAGAAGTTGGCCGAGACTGATCCCATGATCTCCCGCTTGCGAGGTGGATACTTTCACAACTTTGACCGTAGTGCGGTTTTTATATTGCATGATGATTATACGGCCCCGTGTTGAGCGGGACATACAGTATACGCAAATTTGAGAAACGTCACATTTTTTCACGTGATATATGAACTGCTGCAGCGCGGGATGTATGCAAAAGCAGATCACAGAGAGTCGTGAGTCGCTAATAATTCAATCAATTTTAGAGACCAGTCAACTTAAATGAATAAAAACCTAAAACATTTTCTGTTGCCAGCATCTTGCAAAGCAATCCAATTGTGAACACTTTTGAACAATTAGAGCTAAATACATGGGAGTGTGACTAACGTCACAGGACCTACGAAGCAGGGTTTGAAAAGTGTGTACCTTGACCTAAGACTGACCATTAGCTTTGACCTTGACACAATTAGGTCAGGTCACAGCGACATTGTCCCAATTAAGCGCATTTCCATGGTGTTAGGAGACATTAGGACATGTTTTTGCCAATTTCGATGTTTATAGGTCACCTAAGTAAGTCAAATGTTCCTCAAAAGTAGGTCAGCTCAGAACTTGCTAGTAACAGTCCCCTAATGCACGTTCATGCCAAAAATCAAGGTTCTAATGTCAACAGTTCTCCTTATTGTGCCGGAAAAAGGATTCGGGATGGACTCACTCATTACCGGATTTGCAAATGAGAGCCTACTTCGTAAGAATAGGCAAAATAATGATAGAGATTGGCGGCTGAAATGTGTTTACCATGATCCAGTTATTAGAGAAGTTAACGGTAGGTATGAATATCATGTTCTATCAAATTGTAAAAATTTACAGATTTCAGAGATTCCCCCGGACAATTTAAACTATATGACCCCACTTACCCACACAACACGGCTCAAAGGGATTGATTTACATCTTGACTCCACTTACCCACACAACACGGCTCAAAGGGATTGATTTTACATCTTGACCCCACTTACCCACACAACACGGCTCGAAGGGATTGATTTTACATCTTGACCCCACTTACCCACACAACACGGCTCAAAGGTTTTGATTTTACATCTTGACCTCACTTACCCACACAACACGGCTCAAAGGGATTGATTTTACATCTTGACCCCACTTACCCACACAACACGGCTCAAAGGGATTGATTTTACATCTTGACCCCACTTACCCACACAACACGGCTCAAAGGGATTGATTTTACATCTTGACCCCACTTACCCGCACAACACGGCTCGAAGGGATTGATTTTACATCTTGACCCCACTTACCCACACAACACGGCTCAAAGGGATTGATTTTACATCTTGACCCCACTTACCCAAACAACACGGCTCAAAGAGATTGATTTTACATCTTGACCCCACTTACCCACACAACACGGCTCAAAGGGATTGATTTTACATCTTTCCTTGTAGTTGATCTCTTCACACAAATGGACGTATTGGTAATTCAAGTAGATATTCATGAAGCCTTGTCCCAAGCAGTAATTTGGTAAGAGGATGGAGAACACCCAGCCTAATGCATCAGCAACATCCAATAGATCCAACGACGGGATGCTCATCACGAATACGGCTAACAGTGTGGCCAGGCCTGTATACAGCAGAATAAGTGTCATTTTATTTGGGTCAAAAATGTTGTCTTGGTTAAAAAAAAAGTACTGGTTCGCGAATGTTCTCAACATCCTATTATTAAAATCTATCACTCATTTTTGTTTTATACTGCATCTAGACAGACTAAATGATTCCAACTTAAGCTCATTCTGAATTGTTAGCTTGGAACTGTTCCTAAGCTATAAACACCAAATAAGTAACATCAGCAACATGCCTCTTCAGTTTCAATCACAGGCCCTCAAAACGAGAGTTTTGGGGGTGTGGGCCGTGGTATTAGGGTGAAGTGTCGAAATATGGGGTCTCTATATATAACCCCATGCTTTATGTAAAAATACACCAAGGTGTGAAACGCACTTTGGGTGAAACGAGAAATAAACGGTTTACCTCCAAACGAAATACATCAGCATATTCTACAAGTGTCATTCTATATATTCCCCTCGTCAAATTAGTAAATTTAATTATACCTTTGCCGGACGATTCAAAACCCAACGTCACTGTCCGTTAATCCCGGCTTACCGAGATGATGGCGAACTTCTTTCTCAATTCGGATTGGTCAGCTGATCAGTCTGTGACCTCTCTTGTCGGAGGCGTGTCGCGACTGACCAATCAGAATTGAGAAAGAAGCCTACCATCATCTCGGTGAGCTCGGTGAGCCGAGATGACCGTTGGAAGTGACGTTGGATTTTGAATCACCCGGCAAAGGTATAATATTGCACAAATTTACTAATTTGACGACGGGAATAAAAAGAGTGACACTTGTAGAATATGCTGATGTATTTCGTTTGGAGGTAAACCGTTTATCTCTCGTTTCACCCAAAGTGCGTTTCACACCTTGGTGTAGTTTTATATAAAGCATGGGGTTATGTATAGAGACCTCATATTTCGACACTTCACCCTACTACCAAACTACTAAAACTCTTGTTTTGGGGGCCCGTGGTTTCAACTTACCCCTTATACACAATTATAACCCACCAAATAGCAGGCATTCCATGTCCTAATTTCAAGGCCGTCCCAAAAATATCGAAAGGACACCACGCCATCTGATGTCTTGCCGGCATCATTGAAAACTATTGACCGCTTCTCTCTTGCACGAAACTAGCCTAGTTTTATGTATACTATTATGTATTCTTTCAAACTGGTGCTAATGCAATTATACGAATTAGCTCTTTGTATTATGGACGCGAAAATCCTTTAATGGACGATGGCTGAATATTGAATGACGGACTACACGCTTGTATTCTATGCCATATGATATTCTCCACTCACCTGTGAATATATTTAATATGATCATTGCTACAACCCCGCTAGCCGACGATTCAAACGGGAAGTGGAAAATGTAGACAAAGGGCAGGACGGACCAGCCGTAGAGAACCAGTACCAGGAAGACACAACCAAGACGTTCTCCTGCCGCGTAGGCTTCTGTGCCGAAAGCCACGAAAACCACCAGCAAACAGAGGCAAGGCACAAGATAGTTGATAAAGTCCCACGAGAAATTTGCCAGCCAGAAAGTCAGTTTCCTAAGTCCACAGACGATCTGTATATGCTTCGCCTTAAAGCTCTTCTCACGAATGATGAACACAACAAAGCTACTAGCCAGGAAGGCCATACCGAACAGTATACAGAAGGCGATGGTAAAGCTGGTACCCAGACTGGCAGCAATGCTCCTGCTTGGATCGTCCTCAATTTTTTCTGGCAATGGGTAATTCTGTATCGTTATATCCTCATTAGATCCCAGATAATACCTAAACAGTGTGTTCATCAGGGTCGTGAGCGAGATAGCTACAGAATGGTAAAGTTGGCCGTTGAAATACCCCATGACGGTAACTGCTGGTGAAGAGGCGGCAGTGTCAAAAGAACCGCCTATCAGATAATGCATATTGTAGTCCGATACACCGACGGAACGGCCTGTTTCCTCAAAATACGAAGAAAGATTACCGTATCTGGACATGTTTACTTTCTCTGCCGCAGACGATGTTCCTTCGAAGGTTTTCAAGAAGAGCGCGCCCAGTTTGAAGTTTACTGAAGAAGCCGGATCTTCGCTATATGCCACCGTGTTTTCCCGAAAACGGCCCATGTCCAAATTCAGGGAGGGTTCGGCTTCGTTCACTGTGGCGAGTACCATGTCGATGACCAATGCAACGATGGTGAAGATGATGGGCAGGAGAAGTTGGACGGTGGCTACAGTCCGGTTTCGCCAGGTGTGCAACGCTTTCTTTACAAATGCCGCCCTGAACTGCTGAACGTGAAGCGCCATCCTCGTATTCTTCGCCAAACCCTGGTTAAAATCTGCGGAGAAATTACAGCTTTCGGTATTTGACAATTTATCCGATTAAATATAAATGTAATATGACTCACTAAACTTGCATTCATTCCACAAAGAAACGAAACAGCATCTTGGATTCAAAGCGATTCAGAACGATCGAGCAATATCATTCTAAGCAAAATACGGAACGACTGCAGTTCTCTAAAAGGGGACCTATTTCTTAATTACATTACTGATTCATCCAGGAGCACATGTGGCCATAGAGGCGAAACTGCTGCTCAGTATCTACTAGAATGTCCGACTTATGCTAAACTGCGCCGTACAACGCTAGATGATATAAAAAATGCAGGCTATCACAAAGATCCATCTGTAACATTAATGCTATACGATTTTAATGTTGATATTTTGCTCCTTTTCACAGCCTCTTTGTTAGCGTATAGCATCTTGTGGACGACCAATCCTCTCCTATATGCCGGTATAAATGTTAATAATGCAATCGTTTTACATTCTTATGTAACCATTTAGTACACATCATTCCTGACATGTAAATCTATACATTGTTCTATTTAAATATCTGCCACATCTCTTCTTGTACATATTTATCCAAAAAAAGTGTAACTGTATTTCATGAACAATTTGGAGACACGTTATAAGCCTCGCGCTTAAAGTGTTTCCCGTGAGATAAATAAATTATGTTTAAACCAAATTACTATCCAGGTTCACCTTTCTCGTTGTGAAAAAGCAAGATAATGGTTTACGTCATTCCACGTTGGACTGTTTTTTTTTTATCACAGTAGATACCTATATCTAAAATCCCAAAGAACCCCTCGGCCGGGTCGCTTCGCTGTTACTTCTGGGCTCAGCTTCAACCATATGAAAAATAATGGCCGTGATTCATTCGCGTAAAATGTGTTACGTAAATTCAGGCGATCAATATGTCATACTGACCCAAAATTCCGCCAGGGGGCAGTTGAATGCAGTTCTCTGTTCTTGGTTGGCATTCCATGTTCTCCCCAGCATTGTATGATTTGTTATCGTACATTGGCCCGTTGGCAGCTGCAGCAGGGCTCAGTCCGTTGGGGATGGAGTCGACTTTGTTCACCGCTGATTGTTTTAGCCCCTCGTTGTCATGCTTGCGTAGTTTTTGCAGCATTTCCGGATCATCCGTTGCCCCTTCTCCAACCCTAAATCGTAATTATGTGATAAACATTTGATTCAACTTATAGCAAGTTTTGAAGCTGTCAAGTTGACAGAGATATCCATCCATCAAAACATCGAGAGACAATAGATAACTCCCGCAAGCACCTTTCTACACACACTTCACGGACCAATCCTGGCGGGCCGTTTGAGTTGTTAAGGTCCGAGGTTCCCCCATGCTTATTTTTTCTTATTTTTGAGGAGGGAGGGACTGTTATGAACTAGCAAAAAGAGACAGAAATGGGGTAGGCCTGAAAACAATGTATGCTTCAAATAACTAGCGTGGAGTGTGCGTTGAAAGGTGATCATGAAAGCTCGCCATTCCGACTCCTGGTGATTTAAGATCGTTGACGACAGTACAATTGAACTGATAGACGCTTTTGGGTTTTTTATGATTAAGTGGAATTTTGCCATTAATATGAGAGGTTCTGACGGCAGTCGCCTACGTACTGTTGTTCGTTTTATGTAGAAACTTTAAAGAGTTGTACACTGTTTTTAGCTGGCCAGCCAATTGACTGAATATTCCTCATACGAATTCTTGGCGGGAAAACGCGAGTTTTCCATAGCGCCAAATCGGGATGGGGATAATATATAGAGGCTTACACACGTTCATAAAGTTAGACCGCGGTTCGCAGTTCGCAGTTCGTTATTCCATGGGACCAGCGATTATTTCTTCAGATATGGAAATCGGTATTTTTTTTATTATGAGTACTTTGAACTCCAAACTCTGCATAGCAAGAGAGAAATTCATGCGCTATATCTTTGCATATTCATATCCCAAATGTTACGCGAGGGGGCGCTGAGGGGCGCTGCTATGAGTCGCTGAATCACTGGTCTCCGTGAATAACGAACTGCAGACCGCGGTCTAACTTTATGAACGTGCTTACTCAGACTCAAACCTACCGTAGAAACACCTCTTCCATTGTGGTGACTGAAGCTCCAAAGCTGGAGATCCCAAGTTTCTCTTTACAGTTCTCCATTTCACTGAACAGCCCCTCAAACTTAGGCGAATCTTCATTTGGTAATACGTAAGACAGTTCAGCCCCGACGTTGTCGTCATATTCCGCCGAGGGCACGTGAGTCTTTATGAGATCTGTAATGGCCTCGATATCGCACTGTGGTGTCTTCACTATGATCAAATGATACCCACTGCCTGGAAAGATCGAAGTAGACGTATTTTGACATTTTGGCAAGTTCGATTCAGTATAAGCGACTACATCCAGTGGCGGTGTGCTAATAGAACGGCGTAAACGTTCATATGGTCATACAAATCTGATATTCTGGCAGTATTCAATGGCATTGTGAATGTTATGACCTTGATCAATTGGCCCCTAGCACTGGTCAAAACGTAGTTAAATTCAGGAATAAAAGAGCAGCAATGAAAATCTATCTGTGTAAATTTTTGTGACCTTGATCAATTGGACCCTAGCACTGGTTAAAACGGAATTAGATTCACGAATCAAAAAGCAGTAATAATATAATAGCCCCGTGAATCTACATGTAACCGATGGAAATTACAGGCATTATACACTCTCAGAAATATTCAGGGAATAATCCTGAATAGATCAGGCTGCACATCCACAACTCAATTCCGGGGTTTTTACCTGCAATCCAGGGATAATTTCCTGAAATTCAGGTATATCATCCATGAATTAAAGCTATATTACCTGAATTTTAGGGGATTTTACGTACCTGAATAGGATCGGGAACTTGCTAATCAGGGTTGTAAATTTGCCTGAATTTCGGGGAAAATCCTCTCATGCAGGGATCTTTTTTTCTGAAATTCAGAAAATTATCCCTGGATTTCAGGTAAAATGCCTGAAATTGCGGTGTGGATGTGCAGCCTGATCAGAAAATGATTATTTCAGATAAAATAAAGTAATTCAAGTTCACTGAGGTAAAAGAATAGGTCTAACACATAATTGAAAGGAACTGCCATTTTCTGAATACATGAACTACCACTTTGGATTTCTCCATGATAACTTCGCCGAGAAAATGGAAATAGGCTTAAACTCCAAGATGATCAGCTCATAAAGTGATCATAATGTAAGGATATAATATCACACAGCAGGCTAACAGATTTGCACTATATGCGTGAAGAAATTATACCAAAGAAATCAAGCAATCTGAGATGACACACACCATATTTGTGTTTCAGGAACAGAGAGGTTCCACAGCATTTGACAACGCCCTCGGCCATGATGGCGATCCTGTCCCCCAAGATGTCCGCCTCGTCCATGAAATGAGTGGTCAGAAGAACTGTCCGATTCTGCTTGAACTTCTGTAGAATATTCCAAACTTGTCTCCGAGCTTGGGGGTCCATTCCCGAAGTGGGCTCGTCCAATATCACTACCTATCACAACACATGTTATACATATATACACATACAATTTTCTAAACATATATTCGATGATTTTTTTTCTTTCGGACTATACATGTTCTGAACACCTTTTCAAAACACATCAGCGTCAAGGCGCTCAAAACTTTACACATTTTCTAACACACTTCATGCATAAACACGTGTTCAAAATGTTTTTTTCAAACCTGGACTCATATTTGCGTTTGCTTCTTCAATGGAGTTAGGATCGACTATTGAAACTCCACTAGCAATATATTCCAAAAACTAGTTACCCACAAGATATAGTATGCTATTTGACTCTTTATGTGTTAAAACCACCTCTCTTTCCATTTCTAGACAAAAACTCCAGTTTCAAATATTTACTTAATAAGGGAAAAATATAAAGAAAATGGATTAGTGACCATGCAAAATGTATGGGGTAGGACTGGTGCAACAAGGGAAATCAACTAAAAATATCCTTGGTCCCCCTGATCTTAAAACCCCCCAAAAATCTTTGGGTCCTATCTGGGTCTAAGGTAAAAAAAGGTTCTAGTCCTATCTATGCTGTGACCTATATGTACACCTGTACATAGAAAGTTTACTGTAGTTACCAGCTGTCGCTGTATGATTATGAAACATGTTTCTTATGATACCTGTGCTATTCAGAAGATAAAACATTAATTTTTGTCCAAATTGGCAAATGATAAAGTTTTTTTGTTTAGCAAAAGTGTATATGTACACCTGTACACTGAAAGTTTGCTGAAGTTTTCAGATGTTTCCGGATGATTATTGGTACATATGTTTCTTATGATCAGAGGATGTGCCTGTGCTATTTATGAGACGAAATATTATGTTTTGTCCAAATTATGTGGTTTTGGATTGGTAATTTGCCAATTATAAGGTTTTTGTTAGACAAAACTGTGGTGAGATTTAACTGAATCTATCAGGTTTTATTGGATGATTATTTAACTTGGTACATAGTTTCATATGATTAGAGGACGTGCCTGTGCTATTTATGAGATGGAATATTACTTTTTGTCCAAATTATGTTGATTTCGACACAGTAATTTGCCAATGATAATGAACGTAAACTAGTATGAAAGTAACTCCGAAAAATGAAGTCATTATGATATTCTATCTTTCGGTACAGGTTATACCATCGTCAGTAATATTGTTCAAGAGTATATATACAGGGTGAATAAAACAGTTAACCTTCCAAGCTGAACGTTCTATATACAATGGATAGTGGGCAGTTTTAGAAAACAATTAACCTGAAAACAATTCTTTACATGATATCAAGCTATGGCTGAGAAAATGATTCTATAAACAATGACTTGAACTTATTTGAACACAATTCTTTGGATGCCTTCAAATCATGATTGAGGTCAGGATTTTTTCTTTTATGGCAATAGCTTCCTTGAATAACAACTAACTCCAGTGCCTGGCGTAGTCAATTATTCTAGTATAAGGTAGTAGCATATATGCAGTTGGTTTAAATTCCTTGACCGACCATAACATTAAGTCATAAATGTGCTGGAAAGCATCACATTGATACCATTCATCTGTTCAATACGAAAGTTGGTATAGATCATTGATGCATCCAGCGACTTAAATACCAAACCAGTTTTTCTGATTGGGCGAAAACCTTGGTGACCATCTCTAATTTATGCAATCATAATGATCATAATGATACATGTACATATCTCTGATACCGTTCAACTGCTCAAAAAGAAAGTTGGTGTACATCACGCATACATCGCTAGACTTTCAATGAATTAACAAACCAGTTTTCTGATTGGACGGAAACCTTGGTGGCCATCTTTAATTTATTCAAAATCGTTAATGGTCGATACATATCTCGGATACCATTCAACTGTTCATTTCGAAATCTTTTTACCGACATAGCTCAAATACGGCTATCCCTGGGCACACCAAACTTGCATCATATTGCCATAACCAAGAGCCGAGGGGTTTTCAGATGCTCAGATTTGTAATTTACTTTTTGAAAAATTACTCTTGGTTCTATGGATAGTCGAGTAAAAAAAGTTCATGTCCTACATAAAAATAGCGAGAAAGAATTACCGGTCCTACCCCATCAATAAATTTTGCATGGTTCCTTAATCAGGTCTTTATCAGAAAATGTGCACGTTAGTGAGATTTTATTCCGGGCATAAAAATGTAAACAAACCTGTGAACCTGCTACGAGAGCGATACCGACTGATAACTTTCGTTTTTGTCCTCCAGATAACATCATCGACAGAGCGTCTCTCTTTTCACTCAGTCCCACGACTTCTATCATGTTTTCTACCTCATCCTTTAAATCTTCGTCCGGACAACCCTTCAGCTAAAACGAATGAATCGGAATTCTTATTGTTTGGATTACACACAGTCAATGCGGTTTATTGTGAGTGAAATGTCTGTACGAACAGATTCATGTTTTTCTGGGAAAACTATTTTATTGGGAATATAAATATATGTTCGCATTTCACTGTGTCCCTTTCCTGTCACCATTCATCATTACTTTGTCAAAAATCCCAACGCCAGTTTTCGTGAATCTATGTGAGTATGAAATAATTTTGATAAACACAATTAAGCTCTGAGACAGTTGGCAATTAGTAACACAGGGCTGAAAAATCCGGGGTTTTTTTGCCATAATGGCATATACTCCCTAAAAAATTTCACTCAAGTTGAATGAATTCAAGTTGTGTGGAAGAAATTTGACTCAATTTCCACGCTTACTTAGAGACACAGGCCCGCAAAACAAGAGTTTGGGGGGTGTGGACGGTGGTATTACGGTGACGTGTCGAAATATAGGGTCTCTATATTTAACCCCATGCTTTATATAAATCAATTTATATAAAGCATGGGGTTATATATAGAGACCCCATAATTCGACACGTCACCGTAATACCACCGTCCACACCCCCCCAAAACTCTTGTTTTGCGGGCCTGTGCTTAGAGAGTATGACATTATGGTCAATGGCTGAATGCAGAATACAGCATTCGAAAAAATAAAATTGGGATAACGTTGGCTGAGTAAGGAGTAACATTGTTAAAGTTACAACTGAAATCAGAGTTAGACAAACTCCTCACCTGAGCAAAGAGATGTAGGTGTTCACGGACAG
Organism: Hanleya hanleyi; assembly: GCA_036873755.1. Classification (NCBI taxonomy): domain Eukaryota; kingdom Metazoa; phylum Mollusca; class Polyplacophora; order Lepidopleurida; family Hanleyidae; genus Hanleya; species Hanleya hanleyi. Next base: position 2,191 of record JAVTVY010003009.1, on the reverse strand, counting down.
TTAACGTGTCAAACAGGATGTCGTGTTGGGGACACAGTCCAAGAGTTTTCCGCACGTTGCCGATATCTTGTCGAATGTCAAAGCCGTTCACTATAGCAGTGCCGCTGGTCGGCGGCAGAAACCCTTTTATTGACGGTAAAATCAAAGTAAATTTCAAACAGAAGCATATATATCATATGTTGATATATGTTAACCCAACAAGCAGTGGAGAACATCTTAGCAGAATCAGCTCAACATTTCCAAATGTTGCCAATGAACCAACTTGTTGGTCGTGTCTGGAAATCCTTCAAACGTAGAGGTATTTACCTCTGGTCAATAATACGCATGTTTTTGTTTACCGTGTCAAAGGAAATAGAGCTCTTCTGTAAGGGGAGATTAATTTAGTCCATACACAAAAACCTCGCCACCAGGGGTCGTTTTCCGCTGGAAAATGGCCGATCCAGCGAAGAGGACAGGACCGGATAGCTATGGTTTCGAGATTGTATACAAAGAGGTTTTGGTAGAGCCAGAATGCCAGCTAGTGTCCAAAAATGTTCTGGAATTGGACCAACGTGCAGTTCTCTTCGCTTAGAAACTTAATTTATCGAACTGGTTTCACAATTATGAAAAAAATGGGAATGTTTTTTATCAATTCCTAGGCATGATCTGACAGTTATTTGTCAGTTCAGGTATGGAGAGTTCCATTGAGTGTTGAGATGTATCTCAGCCCTGATCAGATTGTTGTCGGTTATTTGTACGGCCATTTTAGATGTAATATGGTAACATATATAGCCTTACCTGTCAACATGGACATTGTAGTGGTTTTCCCGGCCCCGTTATGTCCTAGAAGTGCAGTTATCTGCCCTTGGAACATATTGAGATTCATTCCATCCACAGCGACGTTCATTGCACCTCCTGAACCAAACACCTTGGTAGAAGGAAAACGAAGCATGTGAACTTGATAACATATGTTTTTGATGGACAGTGTCGGTGTGAACAATCTGAATGGACAGTGTCGGTATAAATAGTCTGAATGGAGTCGGAATGGACAGTGTCGGTGTGAACAATCTAAATGGACAGTGTCAGTGTGAACAGTCTGAATGGACAGTGTCGGTGTGAACAGTCTGAATGGACAGTGTCGGTGTGAACAGTCTGAATGGACAGTGTCCGTGCGAACAGTCTGAATGGACAGTGTCGGTGTGAACAGAGTCTGAATGGACAGTGTCTGTGTGAACAGAGTCTGAATGGACAGTGTCGGTGTGAACAGTCTGAGTGGACAGTGCCGGTGTGAACAGTCTAAATGGACAGTGTCGGTGTCAACAGTCTGAATGGACAGTGTCGGTGTGAAGAGTCTGAATGGACAGTGTTGGTGTGAATAGAGTCTGAATGGACAGTGTCAGTGTGAACAGTCTGAATGGACAGTGTCAGTGTGAACAGTCTGAATGGAGAGTGTCAATGTGAACAGAGTCTAAATGGACAGTATCGGTGTGAACAGAGTCTGAATGGACAATGTCGGTGTGAACAGAGACAGAATGGACAGTGTCGGTGTGAACAGATTCTGAAAGGACAGTGTCATTGTGAACAGTCTGAATGGAAAGTGTCGGTGTGAACAGTCTGAATGGACAGTGTCAGTGTGAACAGTCTGAATGGACAGTGTCGGTGTAAACAGAGACTGAATGGACAGTGTCGATGTGAACAGTCTGAATGGAGAGTGTCGGTGTGAACAGAATCTAAATGGACAGTGTCAGTGTGTACAGAGTCTGAATGGACAGTGTCAGTGTGAACACAGTCTGAATGGACAGTGTCAGTGTGAACAAAGTCTAAATGGACAGTGTCAGTGTGAATAGAGTCTGAATGGGCAGTGTCGGTGTGAACAGAGCCTGAATGGACAGTGTCAGTGTGAACAGAGTCTGAATGGGCAGTGTCAGTGTGAACAGAGTCTAAATGAACAGTGTCAGTGTGAACAGAGTCAGAGTGGACAGTGTCCGTGTGAACAGTTTGAATGGACAGTGTCAGTGTGAACAGAGTCTTGATGGACAGTGTCGATGTGAACAGAGTCTGAATGGACAGTGTCGGTGTGAACAGAATCTGAATGGACAGTGTCGATATGAACAGAATCTAAATGGACAGTGTCGGTGTGAACAGAGTCTGAATTGACTGTCGGTGTGAACATGCAAAGTCTGAATGGACAGTGTCATTGTGAACAGAGTCT
>JAVTVY010003008.1:0-35735 GCA_036873755.1 Hanleya hanleyi | reverse complement strand
CTCTCAGCAGATTGGTTTCGCAAAACGGAAGTGTATCTAAGCAACGTGCACCTACATGTGTCAATAAGAGAGGAAATGCCGGGTTTATTTCATACAGGGACTTTGCACATATTATTTAAGTAATCCATCTCGATATTTTCTAAACTAGTATGAAAGTAACTCCGAAAAGTGAAGTCATATCCTACTGGAGGGGTTTAACTAATCCCAGAATAAAGATGACGACGGATACAATTTTGTAGAAGTCCATTCTGACTATATAAGTTGAGCTATGGCTCTCTTCCAAACAGTTTCATCAAGGTTAATTGTAATCACAATGTTAATATCTAGATATGTCTGCTGACTGAATTGTTCTCACAAGGTTAATGTAAAAAAGCTTATGTAAACTGTATATATCGCCTGCAATCTGCAACTGCAAACTGCAATCGCCACTCTACCTGAGGGCGGAGAAAGTTTTTCTCTGAAAGATTGTAGAAAATAGTCAAAATGGACTTCTACAAAATTGCATCCGTCGTCCTCTTTATTCTGGGAAAAGTGAAGTCATTGTGATATTCTATATTTCGATACAGGTTATACCATCGTCAGAAATTTACAGGTAGCAGTTGAACGTTCAGCTTGGAAGGTGAACCGTTTTATTCACCCTGTATATATACGCTTTAACAACTGCCAACTGTATATTCCTGACGATGGTATAATTTGTTCCGAAATATAGAATATCACAATGACTTCACTTTTCGGAGTTACTTTCATACTAGTTTATATGAAACTAATCTTTGAGACATCTGGATTTTGATATTTTATACCTGAACAAGGTATAAGTGATAAGCACCTGACGAACCGAAAAGACAAACACTTGGAAGCTGATACTTTGCGAATTTATAGTTTGAACTTTTTACCATAAAACTCTGAGGACAGCATCGTGGGTAAATTAAAAATGTTGGCCATGAGTGTAAGACTGCATAGTTGTGTTTACGTCTTTTTCTTTCAAATTGGTTGCCTTTTCTGAAAGAGAGCGCACAGAAAAAATTACTTTCACATCAGACCTTGTATTTCTCAATTTATTATGAACATTTTTAGGAGAAGAATTCGACACATCTGCAGCCATAATCGGCCAGAAGTTATGTGATGTACCTTGTACATGTACCTGTGATGTACCTTGTACATGTACCTGCGATGTACCTGTGATGTGAAATTCTGTCACACCTTCTCTTTTGACACAGTTTGAAATTTGACACACAAACACATCTACCGGTCGTTGAATTCAATAACATTTGTATATCTAAAAACGGGTGGTGCGTTAAGAATAAAACACCATGGTGTATTGCTGCCATCATTGATAACTGATTACTGCTTCTCTCTTACAGGAAAGGAACATTAATATTATGCCTGTTTGGAGTTGGTGCGGACTGTCGAAGGTAAAAATTGTTTCAATTATTGGCCTGAGCATAATCAAAATATTTTGTCAGTCTAAGCCTACCCAACTTGCTTCGGGGACGGGGGGCAGTGGAGTTGTGTTTGCAATGGAGCTGGCCATTCCTTCTTCGCCCCTCCCCAACCCCGCCCACTCTCTACGATATCAGCCCCATCTCCCTTTCGGGTGCGGTGTTCCCTGGAGATTGAATGTGTCCGATGATCTTCGCCGTGCAGCTAAATTACGCTTGAAAAGTCCGGTGGTCATATCATCTAACCCGTGCCAGTTAAAACATTTTTCTCTACCTCAAAGCTTCGTGTCCGTCCTTAATTTCTAAAGCAGGACATTCTTAGCCTTCACACCGCCACTTATGTCCAGAACAAAAAGTTCGTCCCCTTATCACAAATTCACAGTGATAGATTTGGTTGGTTCTGAAAAAAAGTCCACCCATCGGAGCATGTCAATAATTCAATAGGTCCATCTCTGACGTCTTCCGTGGGTAATAGAAGATATACGAATAATTGCACAGAGCGCGTTCTGTAGCAACAGCAAAAAAAACCCGAATCCACTGATTCGACTTTCAGCACGATTTTGAAGTTTTATGGCAAGAACATGTGAGTCGTTAATAAATTAAGTTTTAAATGACGGGTTAACAGGATAACTATAGCTCTGATTGCTATCGTCCATTGGGTTTTCGTTATATGGTTTCATAGCTCTCAGTTGTAATTACTGGGTCTCGACAGCCCTGACTTCCAAAGGGTTAAAGGTTGATTTTTGCATATCAGGTAAGTAACAATAATCAAGATAATCACCTTTTAAATATTGATCATTCGTCTACACCTCGTGTAATGAGATACATGTAATAGGAATACTATCCATGTCTTGATCCTTGAATTCAATCGTATCGTCTTTTATAGGCGTGTCGTATAATTGTGCATCAAACAGTATAAACCGTGCAAAGGCAATCCCTGATATAGACTCAGTGTGTATTTAGTTCGCTCTGTTCCAATCGGACGTCCACAGCGCAAAAACAAATATTCCATGAAGACGAAATATCAGATTCCCCATGATAACGTTGCTACGATTCTACGAAGTAATAAAAAAGTTATATCGTTAACATTATCATAACAGTTTCCTCCATTTTGATAAAACAATTACTTGGAAGAAATTTGATTATATTTTTTCATCTCTGTCGGATAATTCATCGATTTCTTCAGATTAGTATTTAGTTACTCTTCCCAATCCCTCTCTAGTTGCGCTTTATTTCAAGTGAAGCTGACATCGTGTCAGAACTCTATCGAAGCCCGATAAAATTTATCTCTGTGTTATTCACTAAGCTTTGATGTTCGCCATAGATACGGGAAATTACAGTAACGTAATATTTAATTTAACTCTGATAAACAGGCAAACTGATGCGATAGCACGGCGCTGTTCTTAATCTCTCTCTAGAAAAGTAACGCTTTCCAATTCACAGACATTAAACATATCATTCGTTCTGAGGCGTTTATTGAGTTATGTTTAGCACGAATTCCCCGATACCCTTAACTCTGTATTTGCGTTAAACAGTTAATGCGTAATGGTAATTTGACTAGTCTGATTCGCTCAGAAGATAGCCTTGAACACTATTCGCGGTCTGCGCCAAAGCATTTGCCTTGATCTTCTACCAATGACTTGTTACTTTTACAAATTCTTCAAGGAACACGGAACCGGAACAGGGTAACAAAAAGTGGCTTATTATTCTGCGTGGGTGTAATTCTGAAATGAACTCATTTAGGATCGATTTACATTTCAGATAAGACTTGTACAGGACTGAGCTGTACAAGTATAATGAAATCTGTTAACAGTATCTGGCTGGGCGATTGGGGTATACTGCGACCTGGAGATGGGTGGGTATGATTCCGTCACTCTTCCTTAAATAGTTTCATTTCAGTGTCACATTGACGCCGTTTTCCCAGAAGGCATTCTACGATTTTTCGATTTTTTTTTGTTGCTGCGATTTTCCTCGCAAAAGAAAAACTTCATGATAAATTAGTAAATAATCATCTGATGTGAAATACAATGATATTTGCCCGCTTTCATCCACAGAAAAGTAAAACATTTCAAGAAAAATGACTAAACATCACCTTTCCAGTGCCCTCTCATGTCCGCCATTGTGAATTGATCCATGATCCTCTGAACGGAGAATTATGCAGTTAGGCTCAATACGGTTGATAAGCTTTAAAGTCAAAAAGTTTCAGCTCTCTAGTTTTCGAAGCACCAGAGAAAAGGAATGCCTCTCCCCAGGAAATATAGGGTTAAACCAACATTTATAAACTGATCGTTCAGGTTATCATCAACTCCGTGTTCTCTCGCCAGACGGGTTGAACATGCATAACAAAACCTCGAGAAGTGACTTGAATCTGTCCCAAACGATACCTCCTTACAATAACTGTTCACTTTCTGGTATGCAGTGAATAGAATCACAGTGTTGACCAGAACATAGTGAAGATTAACAAATCATTATGCACTCGCCCATATTTATGACATATCTGCACAAACTGCCATCCAAAATGACCAGAGAGAAATATCACCAGAACGAAGAAAATATAGGGTCGTATATTGCGACATTTTCAAATAGTAATTACGATTTTCTTTCCAGTTTTCCAACAACCAGTACCATCTGTTCTTATTAAACAATCCCGATCCTGGTCTCATGCGGAAGATCGGCACCTCTTCCCACTTCCCTTATATGTGTTGTACGGTGCTAGGGGCCGTGTGGTCATATCATTCAAGTTGCCACATGAACAGGTACAATAAAAGCGTACCTGAGATACAACACATATCTCGAATCGTTAGATTCTTGGTATGTGCTTTAGAATAGGTTTACCAGAAAACTATTCTGTGAAGTCATATGACGCAGTCAGTATGTCGGCACCTCTTCCCACTTCCCATATATGTGTTGTAATTTTTACCTGTATATGGCGAGATTCTGCTAGTGGACGTTTCGTTCCCGAGGCCCGCCCCCTGTACAGACCTTTTGGTCTTTGATATATGTTGGCATTTGTGGGAAGTTGATGCTGGGTCGACATCGGGCCTTACAGACTAGTCTTTTTGTGTTAAATGCCGTCATTTACATCTGACGACGATACAGCTCACCAATCTCCAATGTACGAGTTGTCACAGCGAAACAGCTCACCAATTGCCAGTATACGAGTTGTCAGAGCATTTCCATCATAACTCTCTAGATTTGTATCTAATACCGCTTATGCCGGTGTTAGGGGCCGTGTGGTCATATCATTCAAGTTGCCACATGAACAGGTACAATAAAAGCGTACCTGAGATACAACACATATCTCGAATCGTTAGATTCTTGGTATGTGCTATAGAATATGTTTACCAGAAGACTATTCTGTGAAGTCATATGACGCAGTCAGTATGTCGGCACCTCTTCCCACTTCCCTTATATGTGTTGTAATTCACGATGTATTCAAAGTTTCTCAACTTTGACGATACATATCGCATGTTAATAGCAAAATACGAACGTAAGCAGGAACATCTATGACGTTACGTTTCGCGACTTTCGTGAAATATGTATGTGAAATTTGGCAACACAATATATCAGCAGCATATAGGTATTCCAATGGATACTAATTGTGCACCCCTGTTGGCTGACCTGTATCTGTTCTCTTATGAATATGACTATATGCAGGCGCTTTCGAAAAACCGATCCATTCAAAGCCCGTTCCTTCTCATTCACCAGAAGTTATATAGACGACCTTCTCGCTGTGGATAATCGCTATATAAATGACTCTGTGAAGGTATATATATCCAGCTTGACTGGATTTAAAGGAAACTACAGATAGCCCTATAGGCACATCATATTTAGATCTATATTTCTATAAAATGAAGCGGGCATTCTCTCTCGTCGACTTTATGACAAAAGAGATGATTACAATTTCGACATCGTAAACTATCCCTTTCTGGACAGTAATATACCAGTGGGACCTGCATATGGCGTATACATATCTCGCTTAGTAGCATTTGCTAGATCCTGTGTTAAATGTGACGATTTTAATCAACGTCACAAAACATTGTTGCAGAAACTTATAAAACAGGGCTATTCCACCAAGCGCCTCCACTGAAAGTTTCTCAAATTTGGCGATACATATCGCATGCTGATAGCAAAATACGAGCGTAGCGTGCAAGATCTATGGCGTCACGTTTCGTAACTTGGGTCTAATTCCGTTTAACCCAGGGCTAGGGGCCGTATGAACCCATGTACTTAAATATCCTCATTGTGCTCATATGAACATGCACAATCAAAGCGTGACTGAGATACATCATTCTCTAGATGAAGATTTTACGATTATTATGGATTAAGAATACTGATCAGCGATAAGGATTTTTGGAACATCATGATGTCTTGTCGGCATCATTGAAAATTGTTGACCGATTCTCTCTTGCAGGAAACTAGCCTTTGTTTATGTTTACTATGATTGTCTTTTTGAATTTGGTGCTAATACTGTTATATGGAATAGGTCTTTGGATTATGGACGCAGATATTCTTTAATGGACGACGGCTTCATTATGAATGACGGACTAGACGCTTGTAATTTGTGTCCAATTCCGCTTAACCCTAGGCTAGGGGCCGTATGAACCCATGTACTTCCAAATCTTCATGTTGTGTATATGAAACAATCACATCCGAAGCATGACTGACCCCATTCGAAGCGTGACTGAGATACATCAATGTCTAGATAATGTCTTTACAACGAACATCATATCGATTAAGAATACCGAGTAGCGATACGGATTTGATATTTTTGGAACATCATGATGTTTTGCCGGCTTTATTGAAAACTGTTGACCGCTTCTCTCTGGCAGGAAACTAGACTATTTTTATGTAAACAATGCTTTTTTTTTGTTAATGCTGTTATATTAAATAAGTCTTTTATAGACGACGACTGAATATTGAATGAGGGAATAGACGCTTGAATTGTGTACGTAAAGAATATGGTCTTATATAGCTGAAATAATTAAACTTTACTTCTCTCTCTGTCTGTTGCGTCTTTTGATCGCCTATCAATACCGATGCTTGCTTCATACGGGACTTTGCGTAAACTTTGCGTAAACTAGGCATCTTTATTCCACCATCCTTGTTATGTTGTGTTTAGTGTTGCCTGTATATGGTGAGATTCTGCTTGTGGACGTTTCGTCCCCGAGGCTTTCCATCTGTACCAATCGTTGTGATTGTAGTAAACATGTACTGGTAAACTTGGTGGAGAATGAAGCGATTGGTGGGCGTCAGGTGTCACAGATATGCAAAAACCTGCATTCTATCAATACTCTCTCGTTTGGGTCGTTTCTTTTATCTAGCGGTCATATAGTTCATTTCTATCAGAAGACACAATAGGGCTATTATATCTCTTTTATATATTTGTATTTTACCGTTCAATCCGATTACAGGATCCGTGTGGTCAGGTCATTCAAGATATCCACATGAACAGCTACAATAAAAGCGTGCCTGGGATACACATCATCACAGAGAGTCAATTTTGGTTTTTGGAATGTGTTCAGAAATATGCAGTCAGTATATTTGCCTGTGAGGTCATATCTTTTTCCGCCATCCTGTTAGGTACCGTTCAATTCAATAATGTCAACAGTCTTTGTGTTATGGACGCGGAAATTCTTTTATAGACGACGACTGAATATTGAATGAGGGAATAGACGCTTGAATTGTGTACGTAAAGAATATGGTCTTATATAGCTGAAATAATTAAACTTTAATTCTCTCTCTCTCTGTTGCGTCTTTTGATCGCCTATAAATACCGATGCTTGCTTCATACGGGACTTTGCGTAAACTAGGCGCGCTTTTTACGGCTTATAGCGTTGGACACATCGGTTCTCGTCAGATCACCGAAGTTAAACAACGTTAAGCTCGGTCAAAACATTGGATGAGTGACCGAGTGCTGTACTGGCTGGGCTGATCGGTGTCCAGGGTAATAGGAACTGTGAGCACTCTCGTGTTCTGGCAAATGTAGTGATATGACTGAAACAAGGTTGAAAACGGCGTTAAACCGTACTACTCACTCATTCACTGTAAGACGGATCCCAGCTTCTAATACTAACAGACCTGAACCCCATCCAAACAGGTACAACAACGAAAGAGCATATCCCGGTTGCATACTTAAGAAGGCTACTTTATAACTAGCTCTGACCAAATGTACCTTATTATTGGTTGAAATAAGGGCCAAATCCCATAGCAGCCATAGGTAATTTCCGCATCCATTATCGAAAGTTCAACTATCAACAAATTTTAATCAATCTTCAAATGAAAAGCGCATAAAATGTTCATCTGGTCAGTACGCCGGCATCTTTATTCCACCATCCTTGTTATGTTGTGTTTAGTGTTGCCTGTATATGGTGAGATTCTGCTTGTGGACGTTTCGTCCCCGAGGCTTTCCATCTGTACCAATCGTTGTGATTGTAGTAAACATGTACTGGTAAACATGGTGGAGAATGAAGCGCTTGGTGGGCGTCAGGTCTCACAGATATGCAAGAACCTGCATTCTATCAATACTCTCTCGTTTGGGTCGTTTCTTTTATCTAGCGGTCATATAGTTCATTTCTATCAGAAGACACAATAGGGCTATTATATCTCTTTTATATATTTGTATTTAATACCGTTCAATCCGATTACAGGATCCGTGTGGTCAGGTCATTCAAGATATCCACATGAACAGCTACAATAAAAGCGTGCCTGGGATACACATCATCACAGAGAGTCAATTTTGGTTTTTGGAATGTGTTCAGAAATATGCAGTCAGTATATTTGCCTGTGAGGTCATATCTTTTTCCGCCATCCTGTTAGGTACCGTTCAATTCAATAATGTCAACAAGACTCATATCACTAACGAGAATTGTTTATCCTGGTGAACATCAGACCATTAATAACAGATACTAAGATATCTCAGCGACGCTTTGTGACTGCTCATTCGAACACATATAAACCCGGGGCAAGATGGACTAATAGTCAGCTTCGCTGCGTAGGACCAGAGGCTCGACAAGCTATTTCTTGAGAGAGAGAGAGAGGGAGAGAGAGAGAGAGAGAGAGAGGTTAATGTCCCGTTCAGCATCATTTCAGCTGTATAGCGACGATCCAAGACAATTCTCAGTATGCTAACAAAAACAAGTCAACAACCCAGTAATGCAGAAATAATCAAAACAACGCACCGAAAGACATGCACATACATTAAAACGTGTGCAACAAACCGATTTCTCTCAAATAACCTAAGACACAGTCATCTTTCCCTCGACCTAAAAGATCTTCCAAATTAGTCAATCGAGAAAAAGAATCTCTTAGTCTTAAAATCTATACTGTCGATAAGAATCTGTTTCACTGCGAGATCTTTGTGGCATGGACTACACCTTGGGAGTGGCTCTTTTTTGTAAATGTTCGTGAGTTAATCGTGTATGGGCGATTCTACATCGCCTGATCATGGTTTGATCGAAACGTTTCTGACTGTTCAGATGAGTATAGCCTACAGTGTTTTTGAACTCATGAATTTTGTTATTATTCACAGCGTCCCATGAAGATTGAAACAGCTTTCTCACATAAGTACAGATAGAGGGTCTGAAGTCGCTATTTGGGATTCCAACAGGATCAACCTCATTATCTAGGGCTACCTTAGCCATCCTATCAGCCTCAGTATTACCTTTGATGCCAACGTGACTAGGCAGCCAACAAAACACAATGTCAATCTGTTGATCAAATCTAGTCATATAATTGTACAATATTGAAGATGGTGGGATTAGTTGAAGTTCCACTTTTGATCGCTTGAAGGCATGATAATGAATCTGAGAATATATTCTTTCATATCGTGAGGGGACAGTTAACAATTTCAACTGTGAATTGAACAGCATTCACGTTTAATTGGACGCATTTGGTTCTCAAAGAAAGCGAAACATGATACCATCATGATCATATATCACGATATTCAATAACAATAGACCATTCGCTGAAATGAATTTTAGCCGTGACACACACTTCTGGGATTAGCACAGAAATATTTTGCAAACATCCTAGCATTATTCAATCCGAACTTCCTAATTCGTCTTCGTTCTGCTGAGATCGTCTCAATCGGAAAAACTATTACTGTCACTGGCAGGAGTAGCTCACTAAAATAGCTTGAAGCCATACAAGGCTGTCTCGAGTTTCTGTCTCAAGAAGCATCGCCTCGGCGAATAAGCAGCATGGACATCTGTGTACACTGCCTGATTTACGATTGATTCCGACTGTTTGTCCTCTTCATCTATAACAATTTGGTATTTACTTTTCAAGCGGACTGTGTTTGCCTCCTCCAGGTTGAGCTGCAGTGTATAAGATCTTCTCTTTTGCGCTACATAACATCAGCTCACCATATCATGGTACCTCCTAATTACTACGTTGTGTTTGCTGGAAAGACCGCTTTCAGTCAAGCTCACCGTCCTTTCAATGAGAACATGTTTGTTTTCTGAAAACATCCCAGCGCATATAATATCTGCTATACTGTGACATTTTGCTCGGTCTGATCTAGTAGATTTCTCTGAGGAGAATTTCCTAGTGATCAAGATTATCATCTTGTACTCGCTAACTCATCCGTCCAGTAAAGTACTAATTTCAATTAACGATGCCAATTTGAGTAACTATAAAGGAGTACCTTGAATATTTCGTTATTGTAAACAATGACAATAAATTGATGTATGTTAGTTTTGATGCTTGGTCACTTCCTGGTTGTTTATTTACACGATTTTATTAAATCTAAAGCTGTTTTACTTGAGCTGAATATTCATCGTTGACGTATTTTTTGTTTGTGAGCGAAAAAGTGATCTAAAACACTGCATGATAAATTTCGACAAATGGAGATAACTCACATAATTAATTTTACTTCTCTGTTACTATTTTAGGTAACACCCAGGGTGTGCGGTGCCTCTGAAAAATAAGCCCCAAAGGCACTGCAAATACTAAAGAAATTAGCATTTGGCAAGTTTTGAAACACTACATAATGTGTGTTAATTTTTTTCAGTCAACAGTTCTGTAGGTGATGGAAATTCTACTCATCAAAGATCAAATCGACAGATAAACCCAACTGTTTCCAAATGGTCAGATAGAGCATTGACCATTGCATACCCAAGTGCGTGCAGTCAATAATGCTCACATTTGTCTTCTGTTCATGTCCGCAGTATCATGTTAAACCCAGGGCTAACGAGAAAATGTTACATGTATGTGATGCTATGAAATAATTGTATGTGACCTTCTATAACAGTAGAATATTCTACAGGATGCTATTGGCATTTTGGCACAGTCGTACAGCAAAGAACCCAAATGGTATTTTGAAAGGAATCCACCAGAAAATGCTAGAGGATTTGGATTAATCTCTTCCATGTATTCGAGAGAAGGTTGAAAGACGTGCAGTCGATTGGCTTTGAAGGGTAAAGTGACTTTGGGCTTGCCAGTAAGCTACAAATCGTGTAATATTTTTTAGGCGAATATTCTGAATAAAAAGTGATACGGGGTAATCGTGTTCAATATTATCTATTATAAATCATATATTGCAATCAGACTTCAGTCGTCGAGCTTGCGGCTTTCTTTACACCACTTCGAGGCTGGGCGAGCAGTCTAAATACGGAATTCAAAATTTCACTGAGCAGACGATCGTATTCTCGTGTTCTCAGACATAACTCGTTTACATCGATTAAGCTATGATTAGCTCACTTCATACGATATATTTGAATTGCTAAAAAGATAAATGCATTGCGACAGCAGAGAGCTCACTCTATCCTATCGTCTAATCCTTTCATTTTCGGTGAAGAACCCATTTCCATATCAACTATTTATGGGGAATCGGCATGGAGAAAATCTGACTTTCGTTCCAGTTGTCTCCATTCCGGATGTATAAGTGCTAATCCCCAATATTATCCCTGATATCAATTTAATTCGCGAAACAATTCTTACTATCAAACTATAGCATCTCACAGTTCAGCTATTTACAACTTTACGAATATGGGATAGTGCTCATAATATATTGGGTTGTCATATGATTTTTGCCATTTTGTTATCGGAAATAGTTTAGATTATGTGTAATATGTTTCAAGATGATACTTTAGACCAATTTTGTATGAATATATTGATCTGCAGTTATTTCTAATTCGCGCGAACAACTAATTGAAACCTATTTTCATTCAGCATAATTTTAACGTGGGTGACATCGGAATGGTGTGTGCAATTTCTACCAGAAATGAATACAACAATTTGGGAACAGATCTAGCTCTTCACAAATTGTGGAAGCGCCACACGCTTCCTTCCTTCCCAGCATGGCCACAACCAAATACAATGAGCTCATCCACTGGTCACATTTAACGTTGGTGATAGATTTTGTTTCCCCTGAAAGAAATAAGCCATCCACAGATAAGAACAAGCGCACCCATCGGGGCAGGTCAATAATTCAACAGGCAACTCTCCGTCCTCTTCAAGGATATACAAATAATCGGCTCGGCTAATTTGACGTTTGTTTGAATATTGAAGTTATGTGGGTAGGAAACAATGCATTGTCAGAAGAATATATTCAGCCTGACCATACACGTCATGGTACAAATGTGACGGACCATGGGTCATGTGGTCAAAGCGACCAAGGTGGATGATAGAGCATTGTCGTTTTGTCCACATGAGCCATGGGCTGCCACATCTGTACCAAGGAATGCTTTATCAGACTGGGCATATTCTTCTGAGAGTGTATAACTTCACGGCCTCTGATTAAATTATTAGTGATTCTGTACAGCCCAGCTTCCAAAGGTTAAAGGGGGATATAGCATATCAGATGACAATACAAACAAAATTATATTTACCATACGTATTCGGAAATGTTTGCGAATACCGCCCAAAAATGTGATCATACAGTGCCATACAAATAAAACTCACGCCGCCAGTTCCGCTTCAGTGTCGGTTCCGACTCACTTCCCAAAACATTGCTTCTGGTCACAACCAAGATCAGGCGAAATCTTAAAAAAATGGTGCATTCGAACAACCTGATCAATCTTCCAATTATGGTTAAATTATATTATGTATTCATTGTTTTTTTAGGGGATAGCTTTACAGACCGACTCCATACACACGACTTCGTCGGTCTGAGTATAAACACCATGATCCGCCTTCATGAAAAAAACACCTGCTGGCGCTTTCGATCAAAGTGTGAATGTTTTGTTTCTCACATATATTCGTTTCCATTAATCGTTTTTTCTTCAGTCGCGATTTTTCTTCAATTTTCTCGATTGAAAAACGATCAATCGCGAATCAGTCGCGAGGATATCGAGAAAAAAAAATGAGAAAAAGCGATTGAACCTTTTCTGGAAAAAACCATTCTCTAGCGATATCGTTTTTGAATCGTTTACCCATGCGCGATCCGTTCTTGATCGCGAATCTTCAATCGCGAGGGAATCGGGTTTTTTTCAAGGCGCGAGAGAATCGTGAGGTGATATTTGACACATAGGCCGTGTTGCCGTCGTACGCCGCTCTATCCGCGAACTGGGAACTACATGTAATGTTGATTGCGGATTTGTCGATGGAAAAACCTATACTACTATACTATACTGTATAAATGCGCAAGATAACCGAATAATATATATGATTCACGATCTATAGTCTCCTACAAGCCGAAGTAGGGCGTATGCTGGAAATATCTTTTCATATTCCTGTACCATGCTTCCTGTGACGTTCGCGCTCAGATTTACTCTGGCGAAGCGTAAATGACAAAATTACATGTTTATTCAATAATCGTGTGAGTCGACAATGTATTAATGACACAGGATGATAGTCACAATATCTTGTTTTGTAAATACCGGGTACAGGTCATAAGTGGATTTGAGTTCGTTGATTGCATTATCAGAATGATTACGGCACAGGCTTGATAGAGGTGTGAATGGGCGCATGGCGATAACCCAGAACAGCTTAGCCCTCCAGCCGAGAATTTCTAGGTTAATTAAGGTGAAAAATAGTGTAATTAAATATGTATATTTTGTTATAGTAAAACATACATTAGGAGAGGGTATCCATTCATGTTTTGATACAGTTTTTAAACTATTGAGATGTGAATAAGTTCAAAAAATCACCATCAAGTTAATTTTATTTATTATAAGAATATTCGCGGCAGTGATTTCATATTTATATCAAATACATGTCTTTTTGATTGAATCGCATATAACGGTTGGATTCGCATATGTACAATACTTTTTATTTTAATTTTATATTTTGATAAATGAACTATGAATGATTCCAAAGGGAAGCTCAAGCCAAAAACCAACTGAATATTATATAATTTCATCTCTTACTGGATTAACCAGTTGTGAAATTTTTTACAAATAGCCCGCGCTATATATTAATAATTAAGTGCTTGCGAAGACTCAAAAGCCCCGTATGACAGTGTTATATTCAATACAGCGCCATTTATCTACACAAGAAAAAATGGTGATCGTAGGACAAAAAACCACGCGTACAGCGAAAATCTGATGAATCAACTCAAAATTTCAGCCGCACAGATGCCAAAAATGTTCACGAAAAATACTACACAAGAAATCTGGAATAATACCAGCTTTAAAACACAGAAATACCCAAAATAATAGACGAAATTACAAGTGCAAATGACCCAATCTGACCATATCCGGGCCTGTGTCCCGTACAAAATATATGTAAATATGAAGTTATAATTATATGCATAACCATTATTCCTATGTATACATATAGATATTTTTCTTCAATTTCTTTCAATATCCCCATCGTATCTATATAACCGCCAACGGTACAGAAACACGCTATAGTTTTACACTAGGCAAAGAATGGAAAAGGAAGAAGAAAAAATGATCGAACTTTATATAGTCTGACTGAAGTGTTAGAAGCTCGAACGTGTATGCGGGTCAGTCAGGCTGAACCAATGGCGTACTACTTTCGGCTATAATCCTCAATCGGTTTTTTTTCAATCGTTTATATTTTCTCGATTAAAAAGCGATTGAATCGCGATATGGCCTATTTTGGTGATTGTACCATTACATAGATTTATATATTGCTCGGTCTGCTGTATTTTGTTGGATCAAAGAAAGAGGCGACAATACACATAGGCTTATATTTGAATCATACTCTGAAAAAACAGTTGTGTACAAAATTGCACATGTACAAAAAATGTGTATCAGGAGTACACAATTTGTGTACCTTTTCTACACAAATTGTGTATCACAGATACACAGTGATTGTAGATGTTCAATTTTGTTACAGCGATGTGTACCTAGGGTACACAGTTTGTGTACCTAGGGTACACAGTTTGTGTACTTTTGGTACACAACTGTTTTTAGAGAGTACATGCTAGGTATATGCGATGTTTTCGTGAAATAAGGTAATGACGGGGAAATCAAACCCCTCCGGGTTTCATATATGTTACTTCGTCATTTTGGTATACGTATTGGAAGTATAGGCCCACATCGTCCAGTACCATTCTTCGTTGTTAAACCCGCTCAAGCACAAATGTGTGGCACTAACATACGCAACAGCATCGCAATTTATTCGAACTGCTTCACCTCTGTGACATAAACAAATTGGACGAGTTTTTGGTGATGACTAATTTACACGGTCTATTCAGCTGCCGCGTGTCTGGGTTTTCTCAGTGATTAAGTTGCTTTGGTGATTTTGGTGATTTCTACTACGAAATTACTGGGACAAATACCATGGTGATATGGTACACATTTCCAGTTCAGTTGAATTTTGAGTTATTTTCTGTTTTGAATACCGTTGAATATACAGTTGATGGATGTGTTTTAAATTACGGTCTGACTGCTATTTTTAACTCGCTCTCTATGTGTTTTTTGTTATGTAACTAAAACGGCCATCGCATCAGAACGTACAGAAGTGCGGTATAATTGCACTCCGCCTGATCTGAGGTGCTTGCTTTGATGTATTTCCAGACCGATAATGGAACTCGTAATAAGCTAATATTTAATTTGTATCTGACTAGGAGAAAAACTCTCCATGAAGAGCGGGAGATAATGTAATATATTTTCTAATCTTGTTGGAAATGCCTCAACTTATATCGCACACGACAATGAGTAAAATGTCTGAATCATTCGCATATAATATATAATGTTATTGTTCTCTATTTTGGGGCGTTAACAAATCTGAAGCGTCCAAAGCACCCATCCATCCACCCAGCTTCACCCACACTAAATCATTTGACAGAAATCATATCTCTAGGCTCTGTAGCTTATACAATTGGGACGTCATCTTTAAAATTACATATATTCTCAAATATGTAGCCTACTTTATATATAATGCTATACGTTCGTAAAATATACTCAAAACGATGTTGTCAACCTTGCGGTATACATTTCGGGCAGAACTGACACATGGTATCTTTGAGACGTTATGGCATCTATTAAATGGCAGTTTTACCAAAAGCATGTAAACTAGAAGTCTGCAACATGAGATTAGTATAGACTAGCTAGACGGCATTGACATTTGCCAAACTGCCCACACCACTAGATCACATTCAGCAAAATTATGCGTAAACCAAAATCTCTGCAAACGAAGGACTAGGTGCGGAATCGGCACGCTGGGGAGTATTTCATAGGGACCTATGAACAGTCACAATCAAAGCGTGACAGATACATGCTACTCTAGATAACGACCTTAATGAAAATCATATGGATTAAGAATAATTATTCACGGATTTGATATTCTTGGAACATTATGATGTCTTGCCGCCATCATTTAAAACTATTGATTCCTCATGTATGTAGAAGACACTAGCCTATTTAAATGTACATCCTCATTTGTTTATTTATTTTTATTCGAAGTCGGCGCTATATGAATCAGGTCTTTGGGTTCTGGACGCGGAAATTATTTAATGGACCACAGCTGAATAATGAATGATTGGTTGTTTGAAGTTCAACGTCGCACCTAACCGTATTGGTCACACGGCGACGATTACCCAAACAAACATACCCTAACAAAACCCTAACCCCAACAAAAACCCAACCAAAACTACAAAAAATATTGAATTTCGAAAATTAGGCTCTACAGACACCGATCACAATGGATCCTCAGAGAGCCTAATCTGTTTGGTACTTTAATCTACCTCCTGTGAATAATGAATGACGAGACGCTTGTATTATATTTGAATCAGCATCAGCATCACTCCATTTATGTGTTGAATCTTCGAGAACACGACACTTTCAATTTTGCTGCCCATTCACGTAAGATCATGTGTTTTAAGCATAGACGCAGTAGCCAATGCAATCTAGCCAGTCTGATGTAACGTTACAGACACCTATCGTTTGCTTCTTGTTTTACTCTGATTGACAGTTGATATAGGAACAAAGCGTGCATACATGAGGGTTTAGGTCTATCTAATGGAGTTTATAGAAATACCGTATCATAGTCTAGGGACCAGTGAGAGAAAATGTGACTTTCATGGTCCCCCCACCTTCCTGTCAACAAATCGTTGATGGTTGAACCAATAAATATATACACTGGGACGTTGGAACATGCCTTTTGCCAGCACCACCTATGATTTTAACCCCCATTAGCCACACATGAAACCTCCATCATGGACCGAACAATCGAAAATTAACTGTATCTGATAAAAGAAACGTATTTCCCAAGAATACATTCAATATTTGGCACAGATGTAAATGTTTGTTTGTGAATTAAGCTGACATGTCCTTCATGATGTGCCTGGTGACATTTCGGCAGAGGAATAAAAAGATCCCGAAAAATTGCTGTATTAAACATTAAAAGGGTGGTGGCACATAACATTTTTTAAACTACTGCACTTGTTTTTCAGTCTGATAGAATAAGCTATGGAAAGTGTGGACATTATGCACCAAATTGTAGCGGATCTTATGGGAAACAAAAAATGCATCCATTAAATCTATGTTGGACACACATTATCGCAAAGTACAGCTTGAATCACCCCATTTCCCATCATAACGAACTCTCAGAAATTCATGGTGTCTCTAATCCTGAATAATACATCAATAATCGGCAATAGTACTGACTTTATGATGTTATATGACTGATAGGTTCTCATCCAAAGTGACGAGAAAAGATATCAAACCACGGGGAACAAATAAATATGACCATTTACTGGACCGGGCATGAACTACCCCCTGCGCCTCAACCAGTCACACAGTTACAGAAAATGGCTATTGTACAAAGACTTTCAAGTTAGTATGATACTCGAGTAATATGATACATGCAGGTTTCCAACATTTATATCGTTGATCACTATTTAGATATATCTCCCCAAACTCACGCATTTGAGAGAAATGAAAGCGTATCACATAGGAGTTTGTGCAATAAGTCCATGAACAATTTTATCCATTTATTGCTGGGGAAAACCCAATTGAAAAATGTTTACGATTATGGAGATATGTTATACTGGTTCACAAACATCAATTATATTTTTCTGTCCTATATTTATTGTATCGTTCTGATCGTTTTAACAGGTCTTGAGGTACGGATTTAGAAACGTAAAACTGAAACTACTAAGAATGCTGAGCTAGAACTCTACGCGTATTTTATTTTAATTTAGCATGAACTGGAATGCCCGTATGCTAAAACTTTCTCTCTGTATAACTTGGGCAGTGATATTGAGTTCCAGTACTGTTGAGTTATCAGCTGAAAACCGACAAGACGGGAGCGAGGGTTCTATTATTTTACGCTTAACTACAGCGTGAACAATCCAGAAATATATTTTGTCAATCTTGTCGAGTCGTTCATTCCTTCACAGTATATTGTCCTCCTACATCGACAGCTGTTCCAAATACGTGAGATATTCTTCAGAATGGTGTGATGGGGATGGGGGTAATTTCAGCAGTTTTGCACTGCGACTCTTCTACGTCATTCATTATATGACCATGTAAGCTTGTTCGCCAGATGATAATGTTTGAGGTATAAAGATCCCATTTTATACATAGTATTAATATATCAAAAGAAATGATCATAATAATCTGCACGGCAAAAAAAATGAACAAATTGGCTAAAATCTGCATTCAATTTCACAAATTTTATCACTGATGAGAAAAGTGTGGATCAGATATATGTACAGAGAAAAATCTAACACATCTGCAGTACTTCTGTGACGTATTGTTCAGAAGCAGACCCAATTATGACTAGTTTCATGAAATTCTGGAATTTTGTCACTATGAGGGATGGGGTAATTCTAGCATTATTTTACGCAGAAATCATACGGACATCCACTTTATGATGATATACCCTTATTTTTTATCCATAAGCTACCATTTAATGTATAATGATCCCATTGTATGCGTTTGATCTCAATATACGAAAGATTGAGTTGGCTTGGAAATAACCTATGTAAAACTGAGCAATTATTGGGACATTTCTAATTCCTCTGCTAAAATGCCATCACGCACAAGGTAACGAGTATATTCGCTTAGCAAATAAATATATATAAATAGCATGTATTTGCTAATTATTGAAAATATTCGTCGGTATTAGCATCATCTACAGTTGTTTCTTAGTTTTATGTATTTTTCGTTTTTTTTTAATTAGTAGAGGGTTCATACTTCATCTGTTATCAGTGGGGGTAACAAAATGGTTGCAGCTGGCAGCAGGATTTTTCATCGACCCAATTTTTCCATCAGTTTTCTAAACTGTGTATCACAAAATCGAAAAATAAGCCCTTTTCAGGATCTGACCCCGATACTATCACGGTATATCTTTCAGTTTTTATGCAATTTTCACATAAGACTGCAGGATGTTTATCGACTTTTGTAGACAATTTAATGAAGATTTGACCAATCGTATAGTTCCTGTAAAGGTTCGTTGGAAACTTCATGATGACTCGCAAGATATATAAATTATGCACACTTGGGGTTTTGTGCTGGTATTGTCTTATGTATTCAGTTTTTTTATTATGGACGCGGCAATTCTTCATGAACGGCAAATGTCTACTGAACTGAATGAGTGAGTAGGATTTAAAGTCGTTTTCAACATTTATTCAGTCATATCTGGACGGTACCGACATGCTGCAGGACACGAGAGTGCCCTCGGTTCCTGTTATTCTGGATACTGATCAGCCCAGCCAGTACAGCATCCCTGTCAACCTCGAACAATTTAGTTCATCTATACGCGGTAAGACTGGCCCTGGTGCGTGTGTCGCCATGTTGGACGGCGCTCGGACTGCTTTCGGCTGCCACTTCCGGTGATTCGGGGAATCCCCGCCTGCCTCTGTATCAGCACGTGTGACCAACTTGAACTGACGCGAGTCGCCCTGAGCGACTTAAGATGCCTGTCCAGGCTTAACTTCGAATATCTGTTCATGAAATAAACTGCCCGTCATGATGTGACAGACCGTTTCTGAATATCTGACTCACTGTCATAGGTGGTATGTATACCTATGACTCAGCTTGTAATTGATGCTGTATTGGGTACCATATAATATTCGGGCACAAGATCCAGATTGCTTATCAATGGATACACTTGTTTGTTGACGTTGATATATTACATGGTCCGCTGGAATAACAAGTTCTTGCCAGAATAGCAACACAGTCGATACCATCGAATGTACATCTTAATGCAGCAATCTGCAATTCGATTTTTTAGTGCGAAAGAAATACCTACAATCCTGGAATCTCTCTCGTCGTCGGTGGCCATTTTAGACGTCATGTGACGCCCTACTTGGTGAAATGTTTAGTTCTGAAAACTCTCCAAATGTTACGGCATTTGTAGGCATTCGTATTTTTCAGATGCTGGTGGTGTTGTCTTTCTGTAATGAGTTGTACAATACCCAATATACCGTATTTCTATGAGTGTACGGTAAAGTATCGGATATCGCTCCGCACTAATGGAGACGCCTCGCGTAGCAAGCCATCTTATGAATGGCGAAGTGTACGCGAAATGTACTACCTACTAAATGTCGGATCTGATCCAGGTATTTCACTGCCGATAGAAAAATATTTTCTCGTCCTTGACTGGAGTAGCGCACTAAAATAGCATGAAGCCAGACGAAACTGCCTCGAGTTTCCATCTCACGCTGCATTTGCTCGTCAAATGGATACCATGGATGAATTGTGTGTATACTGCGTGATTTCCGACGGATTGCGTCTATTTGCGGTTTTCATTTGCGACCATTTGCTATTTGCTTTTCAAGCCGTCCGTGTGTCTCTTCTCCCAACTAAGCTTTCAGCGAACGGAATGTTCCATTTCGTCAAGAAATTTCCAAAATTCTTCAGTCCTTTCACATGAATGAATTGAATAAACATAATCTGGGAACCCATGTTAATTAATGGTAGTACTTTGATTCTATCCCAGTTCATATGTGTACTATTTGCTGAACAGTACACCTGACATAACAACTGCATCGTGATCGGAATGTTGCCATTTTTTTTATCAGAAGAGATTATATACGAGAACCATCCTCTCATACCTGATCACATGTGACCAGTACCATAGCACGCAGTCGGAGATTTCTTTGCGAGTCAACGGATTTCAATCTCTAAACAATATCGCGAGCATTTATTTTTTGTTCAGTTATGTTGAACCACGCGCCTCTCCTGGTGCGGAATGGTTCCCAGTTTCAAAGATTAGGACTCCTAAAGCATTTCGTCCAGACTCGCTCATAGTTTCTTTGTTCCACTCGAGGGACAACTAGACGATTGCTCCGAGAATAGCCTGACGCAGTCCGATTCATACTAAGATGGTCACGTCACAGCGGGCACGCTCCATGGCGCTCGGATGGCAGATTCTTGAACGTCTACACTCTCCCTTTTTGCTTTTGCTTTTTCTTAAACTTATTTCATCAGAAAACATTCTGAAACAGCGAACACTAAATATCCACGACAGAACATTCAGTAATGGTAATGGTCTCAGAGAATAATGCTCATTTTTCGCAGAATCCAGTAAATGAGATTATGTATAACTGTATGTATAATTATAAGCATATGCATAATTTGAACGTGCTCTGTTAATACCGAAATTAAAGAAACAGTATAAACAAGAGTCAGTTTCTTATCAAAGATTGGCGGTAAACAATCTGCAATAATGACAACAAGAAAACATTATCTTCCTGAGACATTTCTCTCTGCCGTAGAGGGCTTGCATATTGCTCCCATAGTATTTTTCTTGACATATGCTGTCAGTGAAAACATGGGAACCATCTCAACATATACTTCTGGGAGATTTAACTATGTAACGGGACACCCGTTCAGACAAGCCATCCTTTGAATCGATAAATAACTGAAAATATTTTCTAATAATATCCTTGTACAACAAAGACGGAGACAAATTACGTCTGGCAATTTGAGACCACTTCTGTTTTCTTTTCATCCCGAAATCACTTATTAAAATGTGACGTGGGGTAATCGCGTTCAATATGATCTATTATGAATCATATCTTGCCACCAGACAACGAGACGACGACCATACGCCTGTCTTGATCCCATATCCAGGCTGGGCTAGCAGTCTGAATATGGAATCCCAAATTCCATTGAACGGACAACTGTATCCTCGTGTTCTCAGACATAGCTCTCTAGCGGCGATTAAACTATGAATCGCTCACATCTTGGCCCGTATTACCATATTCTTGACTTGCTAAATGGATCAATATCTCTGTGATAGCAGAGCGCTCGATGTGTCCGCATCGTCTGCTTCTTCCAGTCTCAGTGAAAAGTTCATGTCAATGCGACTGATTTTACCTCAACTTCCCGCTAATTGTTCCGAAAATCTTGTTTTAAGTCTCTCGAATAGAGAGAATGGTACAGATTGTGACTGACCAAGATATACGAGACCACATCATTGATGTGTGATAAAGGATGGGTATAATAAGCCATTCACACTCATATGAACAAAGTTATCGCCTCCACGGTGCATTTAATTTCCTGAAGATGTGGACCATTGATGAATAGTTGAGAAACGAACCCGCTTCGTTGGATCGTCCGATGATTCAGCGTTAATTCAGTTTTACTGATCTTTCAAAGATCAAAATTTCCAACAAGATGCTTTGGACGCTCGAATCAATACAATTGTGGCCTGTTTGAACATGGTTTCAGTGACGCGGAGTAACTCAAGACTGAAAGTTTACGGGGGGAATACAATTTTTTTTCATAAGCTGAGTGGAATTTAAGCTCGACTGAATATGGCATCGGGAAACAGCTTTGAGTTGAGAGGTATGACATTATTCCATTTTCATGTAGTATATGCGAAACCAACCGATCAAAAGTATAATTTGGAAACAATCAATACACACATAACACTTACTCAATCAGAATAAAAGCGTATTAGCCTATACAGGGATGTTTTAGCATTCAACTGACGTATATATGCCAGACTGGAAAGCGTTGCCTCTTTAGCTTTAAGTCTCGATTGGCACAAATTCCATTTATCAAAATCGAATTATGAAAGGAATCAAGTTAATTGTTCAACTACAAGAACGGGTATGCTTGGACATGATATACCATTTTATCGAATGATGGAAAAATCTGTCCTCGCAGAGTGGAATCCAATCACTCATACTATGTACTTCAGAGCTCATACCGTCGGCGTGTTCCATCAATTTAATGTAACTGGGAAACAAAACGGTAGCAGTATCTGTATTCAGCTAATTATGTCCACCCGAAGTTGAGAGCACAGTATGCCGCAGATTCCAACCAGAATGACCATAGGGTGTTTTCTTAACAATACCAGAATGGGAGACCGTTATGGCTCCCCTTGTCAACTTTCTGCGCTGTCTCCGGAACGTCAAAAAAGTGGGAGCTGACCCTGTGACTTTTTAGTTTATCATATTGGGGTCGTTTTGAGTCTATTTACGTAACTCCGAACAGAGGATCATGGATCATGGCGGCCAACTGGGGTACCAGAAAATTGGTGTTTTCGTCATTTTTCTTCAAAATTACTGCTTTTCGGCGAAGTGAAAAACACTTTTTATTTCACATGAAATTAAATAGAAATGCGTAAAAATTACATAGATAAAAAATCGAAAAATCTGACGGAAAAATCGACCAAAAAATGTATTTTTTGAAGTTGACTTCGCTTTGACGTCATCAAAGCGGCTATCTATGATTTTTTTTCTTTACAGTTTCTGTTAGAGTTTGATCCAAGGGTATGGTATTGTAAGTTTCGTGGCTCTAGCTCGGTAAGAAAAATAATAAGGGGCCTGGTCAGGTCCCAACAAACCCAGGCCCGATAGGCTTAAACCGACATTATCGTGCCATTGAAGGCATGGAATATTCACTATCGAATTGAATAGTCACTTTTATACCAGTACATCTCACATAGTCAATTTTGGAACTATGCAGATTGACCTAGTTATACACGCAGGTCGTGGGCACTGAACAGTTTCAAAGTGTATCTCATTGAAAATGCCAGCTTCTGTTGTTGTTTTCGTTGTGGGGTGTTTTCATGCGATGTCGTTTTTACAGAAATCGAACAATTCAAGTTATAGTCAAATGATTTTTTTCTGAATTCTGCAGGTACACTTTATTAAAAATCACTCTTGTTTCACACGTGGAAAATTATTCACTCACTCTTTGGATGAGAGGAAATCTATGATTTTCTTCCTTTTCACTCATTTCCATGCCATAGGCCGCGAGAACATTTCCTGTTAATATTAACTGACTTCACGGTTAAAAACTTCCACAAAACAATGCACAATTCTTATGGGTACACGGTCATGTGAATATTGGTACAAATTCAATGAGTAAGCTACCCAAATTCGTCCAACAAAGTGGTACATTACTTGAAACCAAAGATGCTCCGACTCGTCTCATATGTTGCCTCAGACATTATTTCATGGACACCACAAAATCATCCCCACGAGGATACCATTGTGCAGGAGATGATGTATGGCGACGAATGCTTTAGGTCTCAGATCCGACATTCAGAATTCAACCCTCGCCCAAGAAAACGATTTCCTTCTGATTAATCGAAAGGCCATTGCCCTCGATTTTTAGCATCACATTCAAATAACATTGACCATGTTGACTGAGGAACACTTCAAATCAATGACTTTTATTGAGAAAGAAGAGATCAAAAGTTTCATTTATGAGTATAAGGCATCATGTTTTTTCCTGGCGTACTTTTCAAAACAACCGAGTTTGCAAATCGTTTTCCAATTCTCATTCGAGTCATTGCTGTTGTGATTTACACTCTTCATTTGAACACCACGTCTAAGCACTTGGTATTCAAACACCATCTGGTGCCTATTTCTGTGGGAATATACAACACGTAGGAAACGTGGCGAAAACGTGACGCTTCGATAGTATTTGAGCTGACGTTTATGTAACACTTTACTCAGCGCATGCACAGTCGGGACAAAATGATGATGACCTTTGTAACGTTGTTGAAAAAGCTGGAATATACTGACAAATACTGCTAGATATAGGCAGGAAGTCATTTGATAAGCTTATTTGAAATTCCTCAGCTGATGGAAGTGAATCAAACTGAAAAGGTAGATGACCGAGTTCAGGAAAAAGTCCCCTCTTGCAACCTTTGATCTGTGACATTGGGTAGTATTAAGAGAAAGGGAATGGTGTTGTCTATGTATTGGTAAATTTCTACTTGACTGTGTCTTGGCAGTAATATATGCAACCGGAGGCGAAATTGACTTTATCTACCCATAGGCAATCGCCTGCTGCTGACGCGTTAACAGTGAAGAGGTTAAACGGACTATTTGGGGATTTATCACAAGGGGAACTCTTTCTTTGCACAACGACCGACTACCTACTCGGGTCTCCCACAATTCGAAGATGGGAATGAGGGAGTAGAGAATGTTGTCCTGTGCGTGTATAAAAACGGAATTTGAAGGAGGTTACGTCATCGTGTACAACTTCAATTATATACCCAATGCAAGCCGATTTGCTGTTTATCTTCCATCTTCCATTTTCGACACCCCCAAATCGAAGGTCAGCTGAAACTCTTACAACCCCACGAATACTACGAGATTACAATTTATATACTACTAGCTTTATAGCTCATGATATGTGGAATTGTATTGATGCAAATATTCATTCACAATGCGATATACGGACCTATGACATTCCTCTAATGATGGTATCAGGTTCCAGTTATCCCCACACACTATATAATTGGGCCATTCTGGCTAGTTCCTGCCACAGCTTTCCGTATGCTTATGTACGGGGAGAAGGTCTGTATCATGCTGATTTCCCTCTTACCCATCCGTCTGTTATAAATTTTGGTCTAATGTGGATTGAACTGGATAAAATTAAGTTTCTTATAATTATCATATATCACCAGCTGCTACCATTTTCGCACCCGTAATAATTTCAATACATTGCGATCAATGACTTTTAGACATTTAAGTTCCAAGCCTGCTATTAAGTGGGCGCATTGTCTTCGACCTATGAGCCGGCAACGTGGGGGACACTTTTACAACATACTAGCCATTAATGAGCCGGCAACGTGGGCAGAATTTTGAATCGTACTAGCAAGTAATGTGCCGCAGCACGGGCAGAATCAGTAATCATTCTAAGTGAATAAATTCATGAGTTACCGATGAAAGTAATATGAAGTATAACTTGTGGAGTCGAATTTACGAGGTCATTTATGCGGTATTAAGCATTGCCTCTAAAGTAAACATAGCTATTCATTTTATTTTGTAGAAGAAGAAATGCAGCTGTAAGAAGCATGACGAATATTCGGCCGGCAAAGAGGTAAAAGTGGAACGAATCAGCCACAGAAAAATTAAAGCCGCTGTGCGTATCTATTTAAAATCTGTTGGCGTTCTTACGCCAAAAAGCAATTACATTTGTACAGGCTGTGCAGAATATGCCGAACGTTTCATTCATACCGATGACGATACTTCAATGGAAGTCACCGAAGATGTACCTGTCGAAAATCTTGCCGGTGCAGAAGACAGGTTACATCCAGAATTGGAAGCGGACGTAACGGAGTTTGTGGGCAAAATGCGGCAGGGCCATCTGACATCCGATCAACTCATTGCCATCGCCTGATCAGCACTTGGTGCATCAGTCACTTCATCTGTTCTCATCTCATTCCTCACGGGTTTATGCAGTCTTGACCACGCTGATCTGGTAGTTCATAAAAAAAAATCAAATGGCCTAGCCAACGCCGTGGAGCACGTGTACATGGCCAGGAATTTAAATTTCATTGGACCCATCTCATTCTGCAAGTCACTTCTCACTCATCAAAAGACCAACAGTAAATTCGCCGCCCAAATATCATCATCAGTTTCACCATCAGGAAGTTACACCTCATTACAGACCTGGACCAAGAGTCACAGCGCCGAGCCTCTCCCATCGCCACCAGCCACCGACTTCATTTCATTCCTGGACAATAACCAGAAAATCTCCCTGAACTGGCGGGTGGGTGCGTTTGCAGGCCAAAGCTCTCGTCAGTATCATCACCATGGTCATGCATATCCTATCATCAGACACCACCATCCAGCAGTCGCTACATTTCTCACCCGTCCATTGGTTGCATCTTGACAGCACGACCCGCAAGGCAGCCTTCGAAACCATGAAGAAGGAAGATGCAACAATGGACACCATATTCGCACATCAGCGCAGTAACTTCATAGCTGGTCGTCTGGAGAAATTGTATCAAGAACAAACCGCTGGCGGAAGTGCAACCGACGACCATGCTGCTGAAGTTGCTGCATCATCATCCCAGAAGGACCCATACGATTTCATACCGCATCATCACGCATCGAAACCTGTTGAAGTTGCACTCGGTAACCCCATTCATGCCAATCCATGTTCATACCAAGCCGCCCATACAGTCATCAACAACATTTCATCGGAGGTTGGTATTGGGGAATCGCGCTCCTGGACAGTTGTCGGATGTGACGGGAACCCGTACCTCGTTGCCTGCCAACTTCAAGAGTATCATTTCACTTGTCCCATCTGTCAACATGAGTCACCATCACAAGATCATCTTCAACGGCATATGTCCAGTCACCATGGAATTCACAACATCAATACATCATTGTGTCGTCTTTTCCCCCATGTTTTGTTTGTTCCCCGTCCAGGACACTATGAGATTAATATGGTCAAGGCTGCAATTAAACTTTTGTGGAACGTCATCATCAAAACCCTCGCACATCAGATCCTTGGTTTCCGATCATCCAGAGCACTTCATTATTGTAGTATTGCATCGAACCATCACAAATCCTGGCAGATCATCGAAATCATCCTCTTCGCCACCACAGATGAATTTCTTCAACCATACATCACCAAATGCATCGGGGAAGGGATTCATCCAACCATCGAGGGATTGAGGGAATGGCTATCGAGGGTGAAAAGACTGTATTTGGACTTTCATCTTCGCCCTTTACCTTCATCGTGCCGGCATGCGAAGAAGTAACATCAACACTACACGAAAATCTCGATTTGATATTATTTAATATTACCACTAAATATAAGGTGAATATAACTGTTATATTTGCAAAAGTTTAAACGGACCTGTAAATATTAACATATGTGGATATAATTTGCATGCTTTTAACATACACATCAGGGCCATGGTGTACGTATGGTGTTTAAATGGAAACACAAATATAGACAAATGTATTTAAGCGACAGGTCAACACAGAACATATACGGTATGATATTGTATTACCTACTGTAGTAAATAAATATCGTTGCTTCATTATTTGCCGGTGTTGTAAATGTGCATCATTTGCCATATATTTCACTTATATGCGCCATACATTTTCTGTTATATTTTCCGTTTGTGGACATTAGATATTGCAGCTTGGACAGGCCCTTATGACACAGCATAACGTACACAGTACAGAGTTATGCAAATAATTATATTTTATTCAATTATATATGCCACACTGGGACATCATGTGCAAATTAAACCGATTAATTTGCAGACTTTTAATATACGGCAGGTGAGTTGATAAATATTTCGGTTATATTTCACTCTGTGAGATTTGTACTTCGCAGAAAATTAAATGTAACAATACTATTCACCATATATTCTCTACTGCATGGAACCATGGCGCATATAATTGATACATGAGCAAAGTTATACCACATAGACAAATTTAATCAAACAGATGAGTTTTATTAACTAAACATTTACCAAATTGCAAATATAATCTCACATTTGAATAATATTTGATAGTATAATACAGACAACTGTATGTTATGGAAATGTAATCGTTTTATTTACAACGTTGCGACATCGATGTGAATTATTATTGCATGGTTCAGTAATAATTGCTAAGAATCGGTATAATTTGAACGTATCAGTAGCCTCAAGCACATTTCGAAAGCATTTGATGACACCGGGATTGAGCACCTGTGGTGACTGTTAAATGCTTATAGTTACTCAGTCATGATCCTGGTATAAATAGTTTTGGTAGCACTTCCCATATCGAAACGGATTATAAAATTTGGCATAATTGAACACAAGCAATTATCATAGCCCAGCAGATAGTGAAATAGATGCATAATCGAAGTTTATTAACTTGTATATACGGGTTTTTCTTATATAGTGCGATTTTTAACACACGGCAATCTGTATTTATGTCCTTTATACTGATTTTCATAAAGTATGTAGTTAATACATTGTTAATACGAGTGCTTCATTATTTACAAGTCTGATGTGTTATGTGTACTTAAAATAAGTACATTAATTCCTTCCTGAAAATACAAAATGATTATGAAAATCCTCTATATATCATTCCTGGGAAACATATCTGGAAACATGATTTGAGGAAAAAAATCAGCCAGAATGAGCCGGGGAAGTTGCAGGTCGATATAAGACAGCTTTTGTTGAGTTTTATTCAGTTAGATCTGCCAGAAAGATGTGATCTGACAAGGTTGGTAAATATTTAGCTTGCTGGATTCAAGGATCATTGGTGATTATTTTATCATTGGTGTCTAATCGCTTTGTCACACTGGCATATTGTTAGCCTGTCTGTAGGCTAAACTTGAGCAAACAAATGTATGAGGCTTAATATATTATGTAACTTCTTATCGGGTGCCTTCTCTTCTCAACATACAATTGTCAGTGGCTGATAAATCCAACTGTATTTCGTCACTGGACTTGTAGTGATTAGTGATGAAATGACTGGCCTTGAGTAGATAATGGTTCTGTTTTCGTCAACTTTTGTACAACACCGGAACAAAGCCTACCTATATCAATTTAACATTTCCATCAGTTACACAACAGAAACATAGCATTCTGACTACGACTCACACAGATTATTATATTGCTTGTATAATGGCAGGCAAGATTACCAAGTAATACGATCATATTGTTCGGGTAATGGCAGTTATTCTGTTGATCAATTGCATAAATATGTTCATTCTTGCTCACTGTGGTATACATAACATAGTCTTGTTACAGGCACATGCGATATGTCACGACCACAGTATGTCAGTTCGAAATGATAATTCGACCTAAAGCGAGACCAGAGAAACAGCTTTAGTGAAC
Source organism: Hanleya hanleyi (assembly GCA_036873755.1). Classification (NCBI taxonomy): domain Eukaryota; kingdom Metazoa; phylum Mollusca; class Polyplacophora; order Lepidopleurida; family Hanleyidae; genus Hanleya; species Hanleya hanleyi. The sequence continues at coordinate 5,883 of JAVTVY010003008.1, read as the reverse complement.
ACTTTCAGAAGAGAAAAAATTTGACAAATTCATTGTATATGCAGATTTAGAACTTTCCTACTGTTTTTGCTTTCTCATTGGTTTTAATATCACCATTTCAGATAATTGTGAAACCTCATCGATCCTGCATACCAACAAAGAGTGGATTCACTTAAATAAAACAACACTGAATGTTTGTTTTCGCCATTCGATATTCCTGTATAGCAGCGCGGTACTGCAATACTCATCGTCCCGAATCATTGTTCGTCTGACAAAGCCGAACCATGACAGAGAACGAATTCACCAGGACGAAGCATTGAAGCTCGACAAATATGAGAATAAATGAATGCAAATTGAAGAATTACTTTCTTTTATAATATTCCAAAAATAATTACGTCACGTGTGGTGACGTCTACTATTTATTTTCCACATAACACGTTATGGAATATTATAAAGGGAGGCAGGTCTTCTCTTTCATTCATTTGTTATAATTTTAATCATCCTCAGTTCTCTATTTCCATCAACTCAAACATTCAAATTCAAGATCCCGTGGGGCGAAGATCATAATATGCTGTTCGAACAGCTTCGTGGCCTCATGACCGTCCCGAATATGCCCATACACTGCGAAAAAGATTGTATCGAAACCATTTTAGCACCAGAATTGAGAGGAAAATAACACAAATGGGTGTTAGAATAAACACAACTTTGTGGTGATATATGAAGTTTAACACCAATCTATTTGAGCGAATCAAACGTCAGCCAATGTGATGTATATTTCGTCTCCTTTGTTTGAAGTTACATGTTCGTCTCCGTATATTTGTTTTGACTTTGGAGACCCCCGATGTAGTATCCTCTCGTAACTTCGAAGAGTTTGTCCTCCATTTTTTTATCCGCATGAACTAGGCCTTCATCAAGATATACTGAGATACCACGAAGGTGGTGTATCACACACGAACGCCGTTCAGTGGCTCTCTTTTTAAAAGGACGTTTCGTGTAATAGCTGTACTGCTCGCATCTACATGCAGGGCTGGCAATCTTAATAAATTAATATTCTATCAATGCTTTCCAATCTCTTATGCCGCTATATAGAACCTCACTTATTTCAGTTGAACTTGGTGCTCCGAGAGCCCATGAATTAACAGCCTTATAACATCACGGCCGTATTTGGACTAATCCTCTTACCCAAAGACCACATTACTATCTCGGATTATGTCGACACAATGATTGGACAGCGGCAAAATCAAAATGTATCCCAACTGAGTTCTTCTGATTCGGCTGAGCCAATCAAAATTACTCCACCATTAATGTCTGCTTCAAAGCACTATGAATAGTTCTCAGGACTGGTTGTCGCTCGAGTTACTGCAAGCCGGTTAGATCCCACAAGCCAAATATTCAAATGGTGGAGCAGATGGGATTTAATGTTAATTAGATTGGCAGAGCTGGTTACCTACATTATGGAGGGTGTGCATGCTGTACTTTCCACAAGCGAATTCGGGTTTGTTCATAAAGTGTTTCAAACCACGAGTTTGCTTGAGGAAAGAACATCACAAAGACGAGATCAAAAGTAAAACTTTTGCATTTGTATCTAAGTTTTATTCATGTTCTATTTACAACAGTCATAGCTATCCGGATGCAAGGAAATCGAGAAGAACAAATATACAAATAAAAATGGTATGATTTGCGATTTTCATCTTATATCCTAGCTGCGACCAAAGATGAAAGCAGAATCTAATATCGGCATACCAGTCAGAAGAATGTTATCGGCTCTACGAAAGCTTACCATGCCAAATCATCATGAATATACAAATATAACTGTCCATTTTAATTAGTCGTCTACTTTGGAGCCTGTCAAAAATCAATTGTTATCTGCATAAATTTACTTTCTGTGCAGTGAGTAAAAAATTGACCTTCACAGACTGACCATCATTACTCCGTGATATTGATAATATATTACGCTTGAAATAAATTTGAAATTTTCTGCATATGAACTATGTACTATAGTTTGGTGCACCGGGGTTTATTACATAGAAAGACGTCATATTGTATTCGTGTTCCAGTTGACAAAGATTGATACCCTATAAAGTAATAACAGGTGGCTCCTGGGTGTGCCGTTTATATCCCTTGTGCAGTGAAATTGCCGAATGATAAACCGCACACACGTCTATGACCGTACGCCACATCTTTGACCTTTGTGTCCGTGAAAACAAACACAGTAGGGTATCTCCCTATGTAATCAAGCCCTGATACATGAAACTACAGCAGTGGAGTTTTATTTATGGAGAGAATTACAAAGTTATTTCAGGCGTGAAACATCATCAATATCAGAGAGTAATGGTAGTCATTTTGTAGAGTTCGGTTTGTTATATACGCTGCAAAAAAACGGGTAATTTTTGCAGAGTTAGCTATGGTATTGATTTTCGAGACGCTCCAAAGTAGACGACTAATTAAAATGGACAAACTTTAACACACAGTTTTACTCATTATTTGGCAATCTAAACTATACACAGTTAAATAATAAATTTTACATAAAATCCAACTGACGAAACGCGAAGTAAACAAGAGCTGTACAAGTAATGTCACTGACCACAGCGTGCTGAAATTATATGTATCATATTGACGTACAATAAAACAATCATTTCCTAGCAGAAGTAGCAATAGTATGGAAATGTGACATGGAAAAATCATCTAAGTTTCGAACTAACTATATAGGTTTATTGTAATGATTATGCACATGCATAATGAGAAAACGACACTAATGTATAAAACGTTAAGGGAAACTCCAACGATCAAGTTCAATATCAAGGGAAGAAAGTACCGAATATTTAGATTGAAATTCCGCAAGTAAATACTACAAACGGTCGAGAGATAAAATATAGTCCGAAGAAATATGGAAATCACATATATATATTTTCGTTCAAGTTTTGTTTTCCATATTGTTTTTTATTTTTTCGAAATATTCAAAAGTTCAAAATGACGTTTCCTCGTCCTCAGAGTTGAGTGGACCGACCTGTAGAGCGCTCGCCCACTTTTCGGTCGCAATACGGTTACAAGCGTCTAGTCCGTCATTCATAATCCAGCCGTCGTCCATTAGAGAATATCCGCGTCCATAATCCAAAGACCTATTCCATTTCCATATAACAGTATTAGCACCAAATTCAAAAAGACAAAAGTATACATAAACATAGGCTTGTTTCCTGCAAGAGAGAAGCGGTCAACAGTTTTCAATGATGCCGGCAAGACATCATGATGTTCCAAAATATCAAATCCGTATCGCTGATCAGTATTCGTAATCCATAATATTCGTTATAGAGTCGTCATCTAAAAATGATGTACCTCAGCCACGCTTTGATGTGACTGTTCATATGAGTACCATGAGGATCTTGAAGTACATGGGCTCATACGGCCCCTAGCCCCGGGTTAAGCGGAATTAGACACATGTTACGAAACGTAGCGCCATAGATCTTGCACGCTACGTTCGTATTTTGCTATCAGCATGCGATATGCCCCTCCTAGTCCAGTCAATCTAGCGAGAAAATCACCAAACCTAGAAAAAATTGCAACAGAAACGGGGTTTGCGGTAAATAACCTCTGAAGTGATTCCGAACAACATATCAAAAATGTAGATTGATGTAGACAAGGGAAAATTTCTAATTTGCATAAATCCAAGATGGCGGCTCATTGCTTGTTTTCTGTCCACATATTTATGCGGATATTACATTCAGGGAATGTATTTTCAAATAAAGGTTTGGGTTAATACATCTTCGCATAAATAATTGACAACGGATGAAGGTGGAAGACATTTCTCTGCCCAAAGTTCAAAATGGTCGCCATTTTCCAAGATGGCCGCTATTATTCTGCCAGTACATCTGACAGAGAAATAGATGTTTGTGTCCGATTTGAATAATGTTTGTGTCTATATATATAATTTTGATCACGCCAAATCTGATTCTGCTGACCAGAACTACCCTACAATGCACCTTTGACATCAGCAATGAAGATTATCCAGATTTTTACCTTCGCCAGTGCCTGGCCATTGTGGTCGAGTGTATCTGAATTCTGACCGAAAAATCGCTCCAAAAATGCTCTTTTTGAAAATGACGTCACTGTGACATCATCATGGCGGTCTCGTGTATTTTTTTTACATTTTCTTGTAGAGCTCGACCCACAGATATAGTGTGGTAAGTATCAGCTCCCTAGACTTAGCGATAGCGAAAATATGTAGGAGCACTTTCCGTCCCCCCCCACTCCCCCAGGCTGCTGTACACCACAAATCGCCCACGCCAGATAGCGTTAAATGGACAACTGCTATCTTATAACTGTCTGATCCATGTTCTCTCTTTAGAGTAGCATCATTCCGAGCCATGGTTCGTCTGACAAAGTCGTACCATGGTAGATAGCGGGTCTGCCATAGCGATAACAAGTCGCCAGTCTTACTTTCATGAGTTCCACTTCACATATGTGACCTCGTGATATGGAGTATAGAGACATGTATAATATGAAGGATGTAAGTAGTGACACAGTAGTTGTCTTGAGGAACAAAGCGAAGAAGAAATAGTACATAGATGAAATCAAGCAAACGAGTTCGATCATGCCCTACCTACCCGTATCGGAAATAATTACCCAAGGGTGGTCGCCGAATTCGAACATTCTCGCGACCAGATAAGCAAAATAAACAATATCTCCTGAATTATCCAATTCTTTAATTCCTTGAAAGACCACCTTTACCTTCATATCTGAAGGAGCACGGTTTTCTGCATTCCTTGAAGAAACATCTTTACCTCTATACACCGTTACATCCATGCATGGAAGCTTCACCGCTACCTTCATACCTGACTGACCACCGTTACCTCCCTTTGTTCAATGATGTTCCTTACCTCCATTACTGAAGGACCACCGTTACCTGCATACATGAATTATGTCTACCCTTACCTCCATTCCTTGAAGGACCACCGTTTCCTATATTGCTCGAAGGATCACCGTTACCGGTACCTCTATTCCTGGAGGTCTACCGTTGCTTCCCTACGCCAAGGATCACCGTTACTTGTATACCTGAAGTTCAAACGTTACCTCCATTACTTGAAGGACCATTGTTATCCACATAACTGAAGATCCATCATTACCTCCATAACTGAAGGGCCACCGTTACCTCCATAATTGAAGGACCACCGTTACTTCCATTCCTGGGGGTCTACCGTCGCTTCCATACCCCAAGAATCACTGTTACTTATATACCTGAAGTTCAAACGTTACCTCCATTACTTGAAGGACCACCGTAATCTCCATAACTGAAGATCCACCATAAATACCTCCATAACTGAAGGACCACCGTTACCTCCATAATGGAAGGACCACCGTTACTTCCATACCTGAAGGTCCAGCGTTACCTCCATTCTTGAACGACCATTGTTATCCACATAACTGAAGGACCACCGTTTGGAGATCCACCATTACCACCATTCCTTGAAGGACCATTGTTATCCACATAACTGAAGGACTACCGTTGCTTCCATTCCTGAAAGGACCACCTTTAATATCTGCATAATTGAAAGACATCAGTTACCTCCATAATTGAAGGTCCACCGTTACCTTCATTCCTTGAAGGGCCACAGTTGCTTCTATTCCTTGAAGGAGCAGCGTAACCTTCACACCTGAAGGTCCGACGTTGTCCCCATTCTTTGGATGGTCGCCCTTGCCTCCATATCTTTAGGACCACCATTTCCGCCATATCTGAAGAACCACCATTACCGGTCCACCGTTACCTCCATTTGCTGAAGGATCACCGCTACCCCCATACCTGATAGACCGTCATTACCTCCATACATTAAGGTCCACCGTTACCTCCATTCTTCTCTCTTGCAGGAAACTAGCCTAGTTTTATGCATACCATGATTCATTCTGTAAATT